>QRFJ01005091.1:0-97582 GCA_006176705.1 Cocos nucifera | reverse complement strand
GAGTGGCCCACCACCAGACAGTTACGGCTATCACTATCGGTTTGTTATAGGCTCCATCTATAAAAGGGATCCTCCAGATATGTTTTTTTCAAGCTCTCTTCTTCTTCTCGATACTCTATAATTTTTTCTCTTGAGTACTCCATTTTTGTTGGTCGAAAGAGCTGACTTCATCGTCGGAGGGTCCTGCTGGAGCCACCCACCCCAGGCTCTGGATGAAACTTATCTTGCAGGTCACCGACGGTGACCTCATCTTCTTCGACTCTAGCGCTCCTCTAGCAGTGACTAGATTTTGCCCTAATAATAGTCAAATACTTTTGTTATCATCAAAATCAAACTAGGATCAATAATCTTCCTCTTTTTGATGATGACAAAATATTTTGAATATAACCTTTCCTTCAAATTTAAAAATGATATTTTCATTCGATCTTACCAATTAACTCATGCATTATATTCATTTTATCAATTTATATATGCTCCCCCTAAGTATACTGATCAAGTTTGATCTAAGTCAAATTTTGTGTTGCTCTTCCTTACTATGTGCCGAGGTTTAAATTTAGCAATTCAAGTTCTGATTTCTTCCATACTTTTAGTTACAATTGAATTTCAGTTGTTTGCGCATTCTTTATTTAGTTCTTGTTGAAGTAATGCCCATTTAAGTAGGGTGCCATAATGTGCCATTCTTTAGATTTTAATTATATTTTTAATTCTAATATTTTTAGTTCTCATTTCATATTTATTTTTCTCTCCCTTTTTATCATTATCAAAAAGTATATGAACAATGTAAAGAAATTTCATCAAGCATAAAAAGTGATAATTTTATTCAAGCCAAAATTCAAACTTCATTCATTCATAGATACAAACAGTTTCAAGTGCACAAAATACTGAAGTTTGAAAATTACATATCATAGATACCTATCATGAACATTTACAACCAAAGTAGTCTAAACATAACTAAATGGATCCCATATAAAATCTACTCAACACTAGGCTCTGGAGGGTCGGATGGGGCTGGATCAATAGGTGCTAAAGTGTGCTACTCGATAATCACTTCTCTCACAGCATCTTTAATTAGCTGAGGAAGACCACCAGATATCCTATCATATATGCACTGCACAATCTCTCCGATCTGATCCTCATCTAATCTGATAGTGGACGGAGATGGAGCGGGCGTAGGATGCTGTGGCATGTGCTCTAGCTCATGTCTTTCTTCCCCTTCTTCATCTAGCTTTACCTAAATACCATTTACTTTCTTAAATTTCATCATATGCATTGACTTCAAATTTTAGGTATCGTAGTGCTGAAGCTTCTTACTGGATTCTCCTTCCAAGCTAACTCCAAAATCCTAGAATACTAGTGTTAAGAATATCCCATATGATAGTGCCAGTTTTCCTATTTGAGATGCTTCTTGCATTAGCCTTAAGATCAAGGCTGGAAGGTTGAACTTTTGCCTCATAAGAATGTGGTATATCATAGCTCTTACAACTGAGAATCATTGGCTTAAGAATTGAAGGAATGGCGTTGAGCAGACAAGCTTGAGAACCTACAAAATAAAGTCTGAATTGAAGGATCATATCTCCGACGAGGACCCTTCGATACTTAAGTCAGAAACAAGCAAGAGCTAATTTCTTTTGAGAAGGATTTTCTTGCTTACCTGGGTCCTTGGGGTTCATGGTATTTATAAAAAAGTTTTACACGATGGTTACGCCATTTCGTTGATTTCGAGTCGCTAATCTCGTTATGGCGGGAATTTTGCAAACCTTTCGAATGGAATGATGGTTGCTGGTGTGATTAGGATTCCTAATTTATCATCGATGGTTTTGAGTGAATAGATGACAACCTATTTACAATCTGATTATAGTTGTACTATAGTCAATCTTGGGGGGCTTTCTTTATCCTAGGCGATTTAAAAATGATAGGTGCCAACTGGGGTGTTTCCATAAATATTGGGTCAGGTCGATCCTCCGGCATTAGTCATCTGTTCAGAGAATATTATAGTAATATCCTGATCAACAAGCACTCATCAGGATAGGCTGAGTTAAGGTGCCTCTAAGGTATATCAATCGATCTGAGATAATTTATTACCATCGTAACACTACCCCCTAGTGCTTAGTCTGAGGATCAGGCAAAAGGACTAATCATAGAAAGTGCCTCGGATTGGATGAGTTACTTTTTCATCTACAGTTGCACACCACTATTTGATCATTGCTGTTGCTATTTCTTAGCATGAGAGTAGTTATGATTGAAAGATCCATTCCGTTCATTGATAGAAAAAGACAAATTTAATAACAAGTGTCTGCTTGTCTTCTCCCCTTTTACTATAAAGCATGTGGAGAGAAAAACTGGAGAACGAAGAGCATTTCTGAACATAAAACTTTTATTTTTTTATATCTCTTCTTTTGAAACTGCATTTTTATGCTTTTTGCTCCAAATGGATTCTCAGATGGCTTAGATGATAGGAAACATTTAGGGTTTCATGCATAGATTTTAAAATATTTTCAAAATATAAATAGCAGAAGACATAGATTAAACTATTTAATCTACAACATGCTTGTAATCAAATTATAAAACCCTACATCAAGGATCTATAACATGTTATGATGCAAATATAAATCTAAAATTAAATTAATCATAAATGGTATTGATCATATCAATACAAAGATCTAGAATAATTCTAGATCTAACCCTAGATCATATCTAGGTCATCAGGAGATCAGATCTCTTATCTTTGCTTGGGTCAAGAACTCCATGGTTGAATCCGTTGCTATCTTTGGAGCCGCACATGCATCCGACCTCTATAGGTGATCTACACGAACTTGCAACTTAGATCGAAGGTTCGTCGAACAAAGATCCGCATGAAGTGCTAGCTTCTTGTAGATCCCTCCTGATGGTTAATCAAATATATGTTCTTTGGATCTCTTGGACACTCCAAGAGATGAAGAATATGAGAATAAATAAGAAAGAAATCCAACCCTTGGATCTTCCATAAATCAGAAATAAATGCATATATAACAAAAACCCTAAGAGAAGATAAATCTTCTTCTTCAGGATGTCAACGGTTGATGTCCTGAAAATATCTATTATGCTAGGTTCAGAGGAGACCTTCTCCTCTGGATTTTTTCTTAATTTTCTAGATATCACACCCTTAGATTTTTCACCTAAAAGTCTCATAAATAAAATTGAGAAGAAGAGCTCTCAAGAAAACCCTAAGAGAAGACCTTCTTCTCTTCTTCTTCTCGCATCAAGAAATGATCAGATCATGTCCAAAAATGATCACCATGCCCAACACCTTGGAGCATAGATCCCATGCCCTTTTCCTCTCTCTCTCTCTCTTAGATCATTATCATAAAAAACTTACATAAAATAATGATGAAGAAGATACTCAAAAGAAAACAAAGAAAAGATAATCTTCTCTTATCTTTGTGCCTTCATGACATCAATGATTGATGTCCAGATGAAGACCTTTTCTCTAAGGATCTTGGTGCCATCATTCCTCAAGCCCTTCCCCTCTCTCTCTCTTAGATTTTTATCATATAAAAATCATAAATAAAATAGGAAGAGAGAAACATAAAAAAAAATATAAGAGAAGACAATTTTCTCTTATCTTGTCTCTTCAAGATATCAACCTTTGATGTCTTAATTGAGGGCTCTTCTCCATGAATCTTGGTGCCACAAATCTTTCACATCATATCCTACTTTTCTGATAATTTCTTATGATTTTTTTAGGATTTTTCACATCCTCTATGGTCAATGAAAGAGGCATCCCCTTTATATTGCAAAACTAGGTCAAAACCTAGTCAAAGGAGGACTTCTATGGGGTGTCCAACTCTTGGATGCCCCTCCCTTGATATTTGGTATGTGAAATAGAAAACCAATTTCCTAAAAAAAGGGAGAAAGGATTGAAATAATATTGGAGGCATGGGGAAAGTGGGCACGCAAGAGGATGGAGGAGTTTAGGTCAAAGAAGACTCTTCCAAGTAGGAAACAATTTCCAACTTCCTTCTAATTTTGATCAAATCAAATTTAAATTCAATTCCTGAGATAATGGGTGTGGAAAATCATTTCCTAGGTATGAAAATCATAGATAAAAAATTTAGATTTAAAATATGGCATGGACTTTCTTAGGTGCAAATGAAAGAGAGAGAGGCCTAGTCCAACTAGGACTCCTCTTGTTTGACTAGATCAAAATTATTTTAAATCTAATTTAAATTTTATTTAAACTAAATTAAATATAATCTAATTAAGAATGATCCTAGTCCAACTAGAATTCTAATTAAATCAGATTAAATCAAGATTTAAATCTAATTTAAATCCTAAATTAATCAGGTGCATCCAAGTCATAGTCAAATAAGGAATTATTCTTCCCTTGCAATTGGCTTATCCAATAAATCAATTAGACTTAATTTAATTAAATCTAAACTAATTTTAATTGAATTTAATTTAATTAAACTTAATCTCAACTTGATTGCTCGATCAAATTGAGCCAATTAGCAATCCAATTGCTAATCGATCCTCCTACAATACTTGCATTAGGTCAAATATCAATCGTATTGATGGATTGCCCATAGAATGATTCTCAATCATCAATTAACCATCTGATTAGGTTACAAGCTCTAATGTGTGTGATCCCATAGGTTCAAACTAAAGCCAGTAGCACAGGAACCAATTTCTGTACCAATCGAAGTTACCATCTAGCAATGATTTTCGACGTTTGGATAGGTCGAATGTATGCAAAGCAATATTCTTAGAACCGTAGCCCATGGTTACCATATCATTCATCCCTATGACCAATAATGCTCAAGACAACTTCGAGTATACTATCAAATACTCATACAAGTCATCTCTATTGTGTGTCAAAAGTTTGCAGATCCCATGACACCTCACGAGGATTACCCAAGCCTAGATTTTGCTAAATTGATACACAGCAAGACATTCTCTTCTTGAAGTTAATCAAGAGTGGTCAATCCCATCTTAACTCACACACCCACTCTAGAAGTACTTGACTATACCTAGAAACCTTTCTTCACTTATATTAAAAATACAGGCAGTCCAGCACCAAAGTATAATGAGTTGCTCGTAAGTCACCAAGGCGATCTCAGGTCGGAGGGACACTTATACCCATTTACCTTAGCTAGCTATTCTTGATAGTATAGTGCTACATTGGTCACATTCAGTACAGATGTACTCCTATATCTCACCTGGATACTATACCAGTGTCTCCACACCACTTGGTTACAAGGACAACTAATGCATATGGCATACAGCGACCTACACTCGATAAGTTATCATCCTTACTAATAACTTATCATTTGATCATGAACAATTTAAGAACCATCCGATAAATCCTCCTTTATCGATTGATTGTGGTTCTAAGGACTTCATCATAATTTAGGAGTTCATTTAAGAAAGATAGAACTTTTATGATGAAATAGCTAAATTACTATTATTATTAGATAATTCATATACTAATTCCAATCATCTACTACTTAGATGACTGACTTTAGGATACATTTCCCAACAACTCCCACTTGGATTAAAATCAATCAGAACGATATCAAATTTCCTATCTTCCACTTGAGTTCATAGAACTCCTTAGTTCCAAGGCCTTAGCAAATGGGTCAGTTAAGTTCTCCTTTTACATCGATCTTCTAAAGATCGACGTCACCCAGATCAAATATCTAAGATGAAAATGATCCAGAATATGTTGGTCCTTTGGTTTTTTAGCCTGAGCTATGGTTCTAGTGCTACGATAGAATTGGACTATGGGTGGAGGGTTCCACTCCCAACCTGCTAATGAACCTCAGTAACTACACAGCTTATATGGCAGCATCATAATCCATGATGTACTCTACATCACTAACTGAATAGGCTAAAGTATCCTACTTAGAATCTTTCCAATAGATTGCTCCTATAATTAAGGTACGAGTCGACATTCTCTTATTGTCATCTTGTTCTGACTGAAATCAAAATATCCATATATTTTAAGTCAGTATTTCCATATTTGAGTCACTAGATCTTAGTACTTTCTAAATACTTCTGAATTGTCTATACAATTCTCTAGTGGCTCTTACATGGATCAGATTGGTATGTGCTCACTACCTCTAGTGAGTATACCATGTCTAATCTTGTACATGGATAAATAAGATGATAGCTAAACCTTCATTTCTTGCAATGTTGGAATGCTATTCCGAATTAAGAGAATTTCATCCTCAAACATTACAAGTAATAACACTACAAAACATTTTGCCCAATAATAAGTGCAGGGTTTATCTTTGTTCATAACTAAGATATACGTTCAGAACGTATGTTCAAACTTTGAGATGATACTCAGATAGGCTTCATAGGTCCTTACCTTCTCATTTGCGCTACTCTTATCCTATTAAAAATTCATTCACACCTAATGGATTTTATCCCTTCAGGTGATCAACTAGTGTCCGTACACTATTGATTTTTATAGACTTTAATTTGGATCATATGGCTCCAAGCCACTTTTCAGAATCAAGCCATTGCATTATATCCTTATAGGTGATCGAATCCTTATTATTCTCATCGAGCTCAACATGATCGCCATCCCAAACCTAGACACTAAAGTATCCGTCTGGCTAACATTGTACTCTACTGAATCTCCTTATAGGTGACACTTTAATTGGCTCCAAATTTGATCTGATCAAATCCAGTTTTGTAGGTTTATCAGATAACATCGGTTCTTTTCTACCAATCAAACTTTTATAAGTTCAACTCGATAGGCATCATTTCTTTCTCTAAGAAACTTCTTTCCATAAAGAATGTCTTACTGCTGATGAACATTTTATGTTCTTTATCATAGCAGAATTAATAACCCTTAAACACTTATTGGACTAGGATCCAAGTTTATCTATATGCAAATATATAACATAGGCTGATCAACTCCAAATCTGAAAGTGAGAGAGTCTAGGTCTACGCCCGATCCATATCCCATATGGAGTCAATGCAATAGATTAACTCAGTATAAATTTTTAGAGTAAAAAAAATAGTCACAAGAGCATAACCCTGTAACAGGCAGATAAGTATACCCTATTGTGGATTGAACCATGTCTAACAAAGTTCAATTTCTTCTTCTAGATATATTGTATTTAAAAAAGAAATCCACTGAGAGAGAATCCTATTCTCTCCTAGATATGTCATAAACTCACTGGATAAGTATTAACCTCCTCGATCTAATCGAAGAGTTTTAATACCTTATCTAGTTTATATTTTTTTTTCATTATTGAATCATTTGAATATTTCAAATGATTCATCCCAGATGTACCCATGTCCTAATAGGTCATCTATAATGAAATATTAATGTCTTCCTTTGGCACTTAAGTTCAAGGTCCACATACATTACTATGTATGAGACTTAGAACGTTATTGGCTCCTTCATCTTTTCCAGTAAAAGGTGACTTTGTCATCTTCTCAAGAAGACAAGATTCACAGACTATCAATAATTCACAATCATTGATATCGAGGTTTTCCTTTCAAGCTAACCGATTTATCCTATTCTTACCAATATGACTAAGCCTGTAATACCAAACATAGACATCCATGACATAATCTAACTAGGGTGTGTACATTCCACTTACCTTAAGTCCTTGCAATGAATTGCATAAGATCACTGGTATCTAATACCTAGATAGTAGAATTACATATAGAGAAGTTTTAAGATGTTATCATATAACATCTTTAATGAGCAACTTTTGCTCCTTTCTCTTGTTCAACCTATTGTGGTCAAGGAAAGCAAGATAAATCTTCTTCCTATGATCCTGTTTCAGACATTAGAAGTACTATGCCTGATTTGAATTAATCTTGGACTAATTATTTTGATCAGGCTCAGAAACTCCAATACGAACCCATTCGTACTGCTGAACCAATATTCATCTTTCAATACTGATTATCGAATTTGGATCCATAAGTCTTTACTATCTAATAGTGATAGGAGCAATTAGGATTTAGCCTTAATAAAAAATAATGACCTATTGTATATGAATCATTTTAAGCCTAAAGACTTGGACTTTAGTCTAAAGGTTCTTCCACTATTTTATTCAAATGGATTGCCTCTACCTCCAATTCAAGGAATTACTTTAATTTTCTAATAGGTACTAGAATCCACATAGACTGCACATGAGCCCAACTTTGGTTGGCCCACCCATGTACATCTAAGGATAGATTCATAACCAATTATTTCTTCAAATAATTTTTAGTAATTTTAATTTTGCCCCAGGCCCTGATCAGTTGGCTTTGGCCTTCTCAGAAAAGGGTCTAGTTAGGTCAACCATTAACATGACCATACTTGGCGCATCCAACCAATGAATGATCAGGCCCAACTTTGGTTGGCCAACCCAACCATCATTAGAGAGACACATCCAAGTCGTCATATGATGGATGATAATTCCATTAGTCAACAAGCACCAGGCCTTTGGGCCTCCAATGATTATTGAGTTAATGGACCCATTATCAAATACCTTAATGGGAGGCTATGACTCCGTTATCCCCATAACTTTATCATTTTAAGAACCTAATAATTTTAGAGGATTTAAATTATTAGTAATTTAAGGATAGAAAAGATATGGACCAATTTGCTCTCACTGACTTTACCAAGTCAAGTTCTTCCATTGACTTTGCAAGTCACTAATAAGGACTAGGATCAATTATGGTCCATGGGCACCTAAATTAGTCTCACTGAATAAAATCAATCTCACTGATTTTCTATGTAACATGGGTTAGTACGAATCAATGAGCAACCTAATCAAAAGCTTGATTAACCACATTGGTCAGGTAAGTGAGATCGATGGAAGGGTCTGCCTAGGCTTGCCTTAGACACCATCAAAAATGGTTAGGTAAGTAGGTTGTTAGTTAAAAACCATCGATCTAAGATGCCAGACTTATCTTAGACACAATTAGTTGATCAGTTTTGATTTGGTCTGCCTAAAGACTCGAGCTCGACCACTGAGCCACGATCAGCATCCATTTGTTAGATGTATGCACTTTGATCAACTACCACTATTGAAGTGATCTATAGAAATGATCTAATTCTAATTAACTATTAATTAAGTTTGATCAATTTCTTAACTATATCCATATTTAATCTAACCCTAGATCTAATCCAGTTAAGAACCTGATCAAAGCTAACCCATTTTTCTTTAACCCATGCTTTATGAAATTATCTTAGGATCTTCAAATCACAAACCTAAATCCTAAACAATCACTTAATTCTCAATTAAGTTCAAGTCTTATGAGTTTAGGTTTATGGAATCTCAGAATAGTTTTTGATTTTATTATTTGAAACATTTTCAAATTGTATTGAATCATATTCAATATATAGTTTTAGATTTGATTTGTTTCATTATTTAGATCATGTCCTAGGATTTCAAATCTAGGATTTTGTAGCAAGTAAGTTTGTGATTTAATTTCTATAAAATAAATATATCATATATATACATTCTAGATTCAAAACAAAAATTGCATATCAACATATGCAATAAGAGGATTAGATCTAAACATAAAATACGTCATGTGGATCAGATCATAAATTATTTAAGACTAGATTTAAAATCTAAAAATAAATCATAAATTACTTTAAATCTCATCTAACATATTTATGATTTAAGTTTCTCGGATCAGCACATACTTGGATAATTTTTCTACTGTAAGGGGTAAACTTTACAGCAGGACAACCTTATGGCAGTATGTGTAATTCTAATATTATTTAGACCTAATATAAATAATATAAAATAGATCTAATATCTATTAAATTTTAGATTTAAATTAAAAAAATAAATCATAAATTTTCTTAGATCTAATCTAAATAATTTATGATTTTGATTTAGATCAGCACATACTAAGACCACCTTTTCATTGTCAGGGTTTAACCTTACAACAGAACAACCTTATAGTAATATGTGCGATCTTTAATTAACTTTAATTTTTAGATTTAATCTAAAGCATACATAAACATTTTATAATATAACCTAGATGCTTTGATACCACTGATAACAAACATGCAGGGTTTCATGCATAGATTTCAAAACTTTTCCAAAATATAGAGCAGCAGAAGACATAGATTAAACTATTTAATCTACAACATGCATGTAATCAAATTATAAAACCCTACATCAGGGATCTATAATATGTTATGATGCAAATATAAATCTAAAATTAAATTAATCATAAGTGATATTGATCATATCAATACCTAGATCTACAATAATTCTAGATCTAACCCTAGATCACATCTAGGTCACCAAGAGATCGATCTCTTATCTTTGCATGGGTCAAGAACTTCGTGGTTGAATCTATTGTTTCCTTTAGAGCCACACATGCATTCGACCACTATAGGTAGTCTACACGAACCTACAACATAGATCGAAGATTTATCGAATGAAGATCCGCTCAAAGTGCTAGCTTCTCACAGATCCCTTCTGATGGTTAATCAAATACATGTTCTTCGGATCTCTTGGATACTCTAAAAGATGAAGAACATGAGAAAGACTAAGAGAGAAATCCAACCCTTGTATCTTCTATAAATCAGAAATAAATACATATATAAAAAAAATCCTAGGAGAAGATAAATCTTCTCCTTCAGGACATCAACGGTTGATGTCTTGAAAACATCTATGATGCTAGGTTTAGAGGAGACCTTCTTCTCTAAATTCTTTTCTAATTTTTTAGATATCAAACTCTCAGATTTTTCTCATAAAAATCTCATAAATAAAATTGAGAAGAAGGGCTCTCAAGGAAACCCTAAGAGAAGACCTTCTTCTCTTCTTCTTCTCGCATCAGGACATGATCAAATCATGTCCAAAAATGATCACCATGCCCCAACACCTTAGAGCATAGATCCCATGTCCTCTTCCTCTCTATCTCTCAGGTCATTATCATATAAAAATCATATAAAATAATGAAGAAGAAGATACTTAAAAGAAAATGAAGAGAAGATAATCTTCTCTTACTTTTGTGCCTTCATGATATCAACGATTGATGTCTAGATGAAGACCTTTTCTCTAAGGATCTTGGTGCCATCTTTTCTCAAACCCTTCCTTTCTCTCTCTCTCAAATTTTTATCATATAAAATCATCAATAAAATAGGAAGGGAGAAACATAAAAAAAGATATAAGAGAAGACAATCTTCTCTTACCTTATCTCTTCAAGATATCAACCTTTGATGTCTTAATTGAGGGCTCTTCTCTATGAATCTTGGTGTCACAAATCTTCCACACCTTATCCTCCTTTTCCTCTAATTATTTATGATTTTTTTAGGATTTTTCACATCCTCTATGGTCAAAGAAAGAGGCATCCCATTTATATTATAAAACTAGGTCAAAACCTAATCAAAGGAGGACTTCTATGGGGCTTCCAACTCTTGGATGCCCCTGCCTTGATTTTTGGTGTGTGAAACAGAAAACCAATGCCCTAAAGAAAGGGAGAAAGGGTAGAAATAATATTGGAGGCATGGGAAAAGTGGGCGCAGAAGAGGAGGAAAGAGTTTAGGTCAAAGAGGACTCTTCCAAGTAAGAAATAATTTCCAACTTCCTTCTAATTTTGACCAAATCAAATTTCAATCCAATTCCTGAGATAATGGGGTGTGGAAAATCATTTCTTAGGTATGGAAATCATATAAAAGTAAATTTATAATTAAAATATGGCATGGGCTTTCTTAGGCGTAAGTGAAAGAGAGAGAGTCCTAGTCCAACTAGGACTCCTTTTGTTTGACTAGGTCAAAATTATTTTAAACCTAATTTAAATATTATTTAAACTAGATTAAATATAATACAATTAAGAGTAATTCTAGTCCAACTATAAGCCTAATTAAATTAGACTAAATTAAGATTTAAATCTGATTTAAATCCTAAATCAATTAGGTGCACCCAAGTCCTAGTCAAATAAGGAATTATTCTTCCCTTGCAATTGGCTTATGCAATAAACCAATTATACTTAATCTAATTAAATCTAAATCAATTCTAGTTAAATTTAATTCAATTAAACTTGATCTCAATCCGATTGCTCAATCAAATTAAGTTAATTAGAAATCCAATTGCTAATCGATCCTCCTACAACACTTGCATTAGGTCAAACATCAATCGTATTGATGGACTGACCTTAGAATAATTCTCAATCATCGATTAACCATCTGATCAGATTACAAGCTCTAATATGTGTGACCCAATAGGTTCAAACCTAAGTCGATAGCATAGAAATCAATTTTTGTACCAATCAAAGTTACCATATAGCAATGGTTCTCGACTTTCGGATAGGTCAAATATATGCAAAGCAATATTCTTAGAACCCTGACCCATGGTTACCGTATAATTTATCCCTATGACCAATAATGCTTAAGACTACTTTGAGTATGTTGTCA
The DNA here is from genome assembly GCA_006176705.1 of Cocos nucifera. Classification (NCBI taxonomy): domain Eukaryota; kingdom Viridiplantae; phylum Streptophyta; class Magnoliopsida; order Arecales; family Arecaceae; genus Cocos; species Cocos nucifera. The sequence goes on along the minus strand of QRFJ01005091.1, from coordinate 85,212 downwards.
AACACTCATACAAGTCATCTCTATTATGTTTCAAAATTTTGCAAATCCCATGATACCTCATGAGGATTTCCCAAGCCTAAGTTTTGCTAAATTGAAACACAGTGAGACATTCTCTTCCTAAAGTTAATCAGGAGTGGTCAATCCAATCTTGACTCACACATCGACTCTACAAGTACTTGATTGTACCCAAAAATCTTTCATCACCTATATTAGAAATACAAGTAGTCCAACACCAAAGTACAGTGAGTTGCTCGCAAGTCACCGTGGCAATCTTAGGTCAGAGGGACACTTATACTCATTTGCCTTAGCTAGCTATTCTTGATAGTAGAGTGCTACATTGATCACGTTCAGTGTAGATGTACTCCTATATCTCACCTGCATGCTATACCAGTGTCTTCACATCACTTGATTATGAGGATAACCAACGCATATGGCATACAGCGACCTACACTCGATAAGTTATCATCCTTATTAATAACTTATCATTTGATCATGAATAATTTAAGAACCATCCAATAAATTCTCCTTTATTGGTTGATTGTGGTTCTAAGGACTTCATCATAATTTAAAAGTTCATTTAAAGAAGATAGAACTTTTATGATGAAATAGCCAAATTACTATTATTATTAGATAATTCATATACTAATTCCAATCATCTACTACTTAGATGATTGGCTCTAAGACACATTTCCTAACATGCGACATTGAAGAGGTTATCGGCTCAAATATTGCGAGCAAAGATTTCGTCCGCTCAACCCCAGACTTCTAGGAGTTCCTCTACTGAAGTCCTGGAAGCTCCTTTAACATCTACCCCTCCTATCCCAGATTATTTGGAAGAGAATAGGTCCCTGTCAAGGAATGATTTATAAAACTCGGTGGGTAATGTTAGGGTCAAGCCAGTGGATTCAATGGGGAGAGATATGGAGGCGATGATAGAAGCGATAGTGGGAACTTCCACGGAGGTCATCCCCATTTCCTCCCTAGCGTGCATTGTCTTAGAGGTGGAAGCAAATCTTTCCAAAGAGTTGGAAGGAGGAGCCATTAAGGCTTTTGGCTCCTTCAACTCGATCAATGTGGTTGGGGCTATCGAACCGCATAGGGCAAAGATTCCTGGTCTAGATGTTTTTTCGATGAGGATCCAGGTGGTGGCGCCCCAAATGTAATCGATTCCTTCCTCTTTTCCTACTATAAATAATTTGAGAGTCACCGCTGATTTCTTAAGAAGGCATCTTCCTCCTGTAGATAGGCTCACTTTAGAAGGTGAAGATATCCAACATTAGGTATCTGGGGCCTTCAACTCTTTGGCTTCACTCAATCATTATCTGATGAGTTTCGTCGGGGCCGCTTTCGAGTTTTCACCTTTGAAACTTATGGAAGCAAAGAACGAGCTCGAAAAGCTCAAATATTGCCTTGAGTAGGAGAAAGCTGCTAATGTTGGTCTGATTAAGGAGATTGACTACTCCGAGAAAGCTCTTTTCGATACTCAAAACGTAATCGATCGAAAGGACGACGAGTTGAGTAGAGCTTGCCATAGGATTAAGGTCTTTGAGAAGCAAAGGTCAGAAGTTGATCAAGAATATCATCGAGCCCATGACATCATCAGATGCCTAAAGAGGACCTTGGATGAAAGGGGTGGATATTCGTCTGAGATCGTACTTCTCCAAGATTTCGTTGATCGATCAATGAAGAGACCTAGTACTTCAAGCAGGGGTCATCACATAGAGGAAGCTTCATGGAGGTCCCAAGTTTCCTCCTCCATGGGAGGACCTACAGCTTGGAGGTCTCCAACAAAACCTTAGGTATCAAACAATTCACTTGAAAGGTTAAGGAAAGCTAGGACAAACTCTATCATTAAGGCTTGTAAGATGGTATTTTATGCGGACTTTAGTGAGTGCAAAGGAATAGTTTTGCCTCATCTTCCTGATGGAGCTACTGAATCCTTACCTGATGGAGCTACTAAATTCTTGCATATGGACCGGTCGGATGTTAACCTACAATCTGTGATTTGTATTTGCAACAATGAATTCTTAAATGTGTTTGATTTTGCTATCAAAAGAGGTAAGGCAGATCCCGATGCGTAGAGAGCTTAATCTGAGACCAGGAGGAGAATCATTCCAAGGTGAATTGTCGAGGAGCTCCTGACAACGTCCTCATGCACAAATGCTTTCTTTCTTTTACTTTTTATTTTTTTTGTACCAAAACTTTGTATGAAGGCTTTATATATGAAAGAAATGCTTTTTCACTGAAGTGGTTTCTTTATTATTCTTTTCTTATCTTTTTGAGATGTTCTAGATTGTCGAACCCATTTTCCTACTTAACTAGTTATCTCTTTGTCCTTGGCCTGTCCATCCAATGATTCATTGAAAGCCAGGAGGGATAGAATTTAAACCTTCATTTGCATGTCGATTACTATGGCATGTCTTCACATGTTGCCTCATGAGTAGAGCAGGACATGATTTCGGCTCTCCTTATCGATTTGTTATATCGATGACAAAGGTCATGTCTAATCACCAGCCATCATGTGTCCATGCTGCATCGATCTCCACCACACGTATTTAATATTTTGAGAAGACAAAACACTCGGATCTCCGCCAATTCTATATAGGATCCAGATGAAATAAGAGTTGAACCTTGTCATCTTCTTCTTATTGTGGATTTTTGTCTATCTTTCTTTCTCTTGCAAAAATGGCCCAATCCAAAGATTTCGAGTTTGCCCCTTTGGCCTTTCGATCGGAGGTAATAGAGGACAACCCGATACTAATTCATGATCAGTTCAACTTTTCTCCGAAGTTTCAACTCGAAGTTTCCAAATTGGAGGAGCGGGTCTGCAGCCCTTCTCCTAGTCGGATTGGAGTGTACAAGGAGTATTTCTGGATCAAGTTGAGGTTTCATCTTCATCCCTTTTTTATCACTTTTTTTTGCTTTTTGGAGATGTCACTTTGTTTAGTGGTGCCAAACTCGTGGTGCCATATTTGCAGCTTCACTGTGGCATGTCTTCTGGTCGGAGTGTAGCTGACTGTAATGCTCTTCGATTATTATTTCATGATGAAGAGACATCCTAGGGCTCGTGGCAGATGGTACGTGACCCCTAGATTGAGAAAAAATGTCCCTCCATTGATTCGGGGTGCTCCTTCCGCCATTCATGGATGGAAGACTCGATTTTTGTTTGTTTAATGAAACTCAAGAGAAGACTAGGATTTCATCGATTGGGGGGAGCCATAGGAGAATCCATTGAAAGATCCACTGCTTGGTCCGCATTTAGAGCAGGACCTGAAGACCCTGCAAAGTTATGAGATTCCAGAGTTGAAAGAGTTGCTATCCGAGTAGATTTTGTTCAATGTTGGTTTCAGTCGATTCAACTCTTTCAATATGTCTTTGTTTTCTTTTATATCAATAAATTTTTCAAGTATATAGACTTGGTGTCAGAAGGTCAATGCTTTGAACTTCAGGGACCAATCAGAGTTCTCTTAAAGCTGGGGTTCTGAAAGGTCATCGTAAAAGGAAGATTCGTACAGCCGATGAGAGGTCTGCCGGTATTCGGATTGAACCTCTCCCAGCACAACAATCTCCGATAGTCGAGGAGCCTAGTCTTCTCAGTATTGAGGACTTCCAGATTGTCTAGATTCTGCATGACTCGGAGCCTCCAATTCTAGAAGAGAACCATGAGGCTTCCATTAAATGTTTGTTTAGTGAGGCCATTTTAGGCTTACCGGCTCCTAATGTTCCCAAGCCTTTTCCAGAGAAGGAATTATTTAGGAGAAAGGGAGCCAATGAGCCTGTAACACTCGAAGTACTTTCTATCAGGGATGCCGATGCTTCAAGAACTCATGTGGTGGCAAAATTGAAGGCTCCACTAGATGAGCCAAGAATTCTTGAGGCTAGTATCTCTGGGACTACATCGGCCAAAGTCTAATGTGATGGTTTGGCCTTACATGATTATAAGCTAGCCTATGAAGCATTCTCAAATTTTCTTTTTCTAGCTAACACATCCGAGATACTAATTGATCCTCCATAGATGAGGAGGAGAAAAGCTCTAAACTACTTTATCTGGGTAAGTCGAGATCATTGATTATTGTTCTTTTTGTTTTTATTTCCTCGCTTTAGAACTTATCCTTACGAACCTCATTCAATGCCTCTATATCTTTCCCATTACTTAAATGGGTTCATAGAGAATATCATTGGCCTTTCCAAAAGGGCGACAGAACTTGAGATTCAAAGCACGATCCTCCGAAAGGCAAAGGATTAGCTATCCAAAGAGGCATGGAGACTTTGGATAGAGCAGAAGAGGTCGAGAAGAAAGTTCTGGGCATCAAGATGGCATTGAAAAAATTTATGGAAGAGAATGTTTGTCTAACTGGTATTAATGGGGCCTTGAAGGCCGAGATTGCAGAATTGAGGGATTGAGTCATCAAGGCTAAAGCATCCGAGGTGGAGGCTTTACTCTTGGCAAAAGAGGCCAAGGAGAAGAACTTGAAGGCAGTTGATGATTGTAGAGCATCTGATGAATTCAAGGAGGAGAAGGCCTCTTTTGTACTGGACGCCTATGATGAAGAAAAACATGCTGTCTGTAAGGAAATAGTTTCAAAATATCTTGAATTAGATTTAAGCTTCTTGGATATTCCTTTGGACAACTTATCTTAAATTTTTGTTCTCTTCAGCTCTTCAGGAGCTTTTGTAATGAGACCTTTGATGAATAAAATTTCTCACTTTTATGCTCCTTGACTTTCGCATTTTACTTTGATCTTTCTATTTTACTTCGATCTGAGGAGTTATTTCTTTGGCTCATGCATTTTTGTACTTTCTAACCTCAGCTAATGAACCTATGAGCTGATCCTTTTATTTCCCATGCACATATTTGATCGGATGTGCCAGTCTTCCATGTGTGTGATTAAATGCCCATGGTTATGGAAGCGACGTAATCACGAATTTGACTCAAAATTGTACTTAGTCATGGGGTGACAGATATGCTCACTCCTGATTTGCGCATGGCAAGATTGGATATTCATAATTATGGTAGATTCGCCTATTTATAGCAACATCCCATTTGCTAGCTGCTCCATCCATGACATTCTTTATCTTTCAGAGGAATGTCTGTAAATTGGTTCTACCTCCCACAAGGAGATAGAGTTCCTTTGTGTCTCGATGGAGGTAGTTATCCAACCAAAGAGATGGAGGAGTGTTGGTTGATCTCGATCAACTTGGGGGTGTCGACGATAATGGCTTTATCATCTAAATACTTTTGCTCTCGGTCTTGAGATCTTTGTCATCCTGCTTCACCTGTAGGGGATGGTCTTTTGCACGGTCTTGAGAGCTTTATCATAGTTCTCTAGCTCTGAGAGGATAGAATTTTGTGACTTACTCAAAGGGGCCTAAGGTTATGCAACCCTTGCAGGAAACTAGGAAGGGGTTGAGCTGCCACCCGGGCATTTGAAGTTTAAATCTTATGCCTCAAAGGCTCCCTCAGCCATTATGTTCCCAGAAACTATGAATGGGGCACTAAAGGAGTTCTTCAAAGTCATATTAAGAAGCTTTACCCAGGTTGTCGATCAAGCATTGGCATTCGATGGAGGGATTCTTTGTTCTGAGTTTCGGATAGAGTTGGATTCTAAGCAAACTCTACCTCAATCTCATTAGGTTCTCGATCGTTGCCACTTTTTGGTGGCTCAGGTGGTGGCGCTTGAGGTTGTGCCACCGCCACAGCATGGAGGGCATATGTCCAAGCAGCTGAAAGAGATTTTGAGACTGGGTCGTATAGTCATGGACTTCAAAAGTACCTAACTTTAGCATTAGTGGAAAGTCCATCACCTCGGATCTTGCACCTCCACTGACCTGGATACCTTTATAGGATCCCAAAGTCTCAAGTCTTTAGAGGAGCTTCTTCTGCATATCGATGGCCTCAGCTTCGTCAGGCTTTTTGATCGTATCTTCACATCAGAGTTATGCTTTTATAATTCCCTCCGAATTGTTCACTGTTATACTTTGTAAAAGCAATTGGATCATTGCTCTTGTAAAAATTTTTTCTTCATGAAATAAAATGCTTTTGTTTCCTTCACATCACACTTTATTTCTATTTTGTCTATGTTGTTAACTATCCCGATCAAAGGGACTTTGAACCCATGTGGGTTTCTTTAATCGAGTAGGTTTGAGATGGTTCCGATCTGAAGAACTCGTTGTTAAGTATCCCTAATAAAAAAAATTTATCTGAAGTGATTTTGATATGAGAAACTCATTATTAAATATTTCAAATAAAGAGATTTTATCTAAAGTAGTTCTGATTTGAGAAACTCACTGTTAAGTATCCCGAACAAAGGGATTTTATCTAAAGTGATTCCAATCTAAGAAACTTGCTATTAAGTATATCGCAAATAAAGAAATTTTATCTGAAGTGATTCTGATATAAGAAACTCATTGTTAAATATTTTGAACAAAAAAATTTTATCTGAAGCAATTTTGATCTAAGGAACTCACTGTTAAGTATCCTAAATAAAGGGATTTTATCCAAAGCAGTTCTGATATGAGAAACTCGCTGTTAAGTATCCCAAATAAAGAAATTTTATCTAAAGTGATTCTAATTTGAGAAACTCACTATTAAAAGTCTCGAATAAAGAGATTTTATCTGTAGTGGTTTCGATCTGAGAAACTCGCTGTTAAGTATCCCAAACAAAGAGATTTTATCTAAAGCGATTTTGATCTGAGGAACTTGCTATTAAGTATATCCCGAACAAAAAAAAATTATCTGAAGAAGTTTTGATCTGAGAAACTTGCTGTTAAGTATCCCAAACAAAAAAAATTTATCTAAAGTGATTCTGATTTGAGTAACTCATCGTTAAGTATGTCGAACAAAGGAATTTTATCTAAAGCAATTCCGATCTAAGGAACTCGCTATTAAGTATCTTGAACAAAGAAATTTTAATTGAAGTGGTTTCAATCTGAGGAACTCACTATTAAATATCTCGAACAAAGAGATTTTATCTAACTTTCTTTTCTAGTTCCATAGCTGCGCAAATATTTGTCTGACAAACGAAGTAGTTGAACTAGAAAAACTACTCATTTATTCATTTCATTGGTAGTACATCCAGAGATTAGCTAAATTTCATAGCCTGAGGAGGGTCCCATTGAGTTGTTTTAGTCGATAAGTCCTTGGTCGCACAACTTCATCGACCTGATAGGGCCCTTCCTAGTTGGGTGAAAGCTCTTCTTACTCAGTTGGCTTGGATACTTCTACTCTCTGAAGGACAAAGTCATCGGCCCGGAATTCTTTTGCCTTAATGCGGAAATTATAATATTTGATGACCTTCTATCGATATGCAGCCATCCTCACCGCTGCTCGTTCTCTAGTTTTCTCAACCAGATCAAGTTTGGCTTAGAGCCAAATTGGACTAGTATCCTCATCATATTCTTCGAGTCTGATGGAGGAGAGCCCAAATTCTACAGGTATGATAGCCTCAGTGCCAAATACCAAGTTGAAGGGCATTTCACCTATCAGGAGTCTTTGAGTGGTTTGATAGGCCCATAGAACATGGTAGAGTTCTTCTGCCCACGACCCCCCAGTTCGATCTAATCTAGCTCTGAGACCTTGAAGGAGGGTTCTGTTGGTCACTTCCACTTCTCTATTCGCTTGTGGGTGGCCTACTAAAGTGAAGCACTGCTCTATCCCATGATCTTCATAGAAGTCTTTTAGCTAGAAACCACTGAGCTATCTTTTGTTATCTGAAATCAATATTTTTGGAAGTCCATAGCGGCAAATGATTGATTTCCAAATAAAATCCTAGACCTTCATCTCTATGATCTGAGCTAAAGGCTCGACTTCTACCCACTTGGTAAAGTAGTCAATAGCAACGAGTAGAAATTTTTGCTAGCCAGAAGCTTGAGGAAATAGGCTTAAAATGTCCAATCCCCACTGGGCGAAACGTTAGGGGGATTCAATGGGAGTCAAGAGAGATGCGGGCTAATGCTGAACCTGGTCGTTGCATTGACATTGTTCACATCTTTAGATGAAATTCTAAGCGTCTTGTTGCATTGTGGGCTAGTAATATCCTTGCCAAAGAATTTTGTAAGATAAGGATCGACCCCCCAAATGGTTTTTGTAGATCCTTTCATGAACCTTCTGCATACCGTAATCAGCCTCCGAAGGGTGCAAACACCTCAGAAGTGGCAAGGACAAAGACCGCTTATATAGGTCATTGTCGAGCAATATATATCTAGCTGCTTGATTTCTGACCTTTCGATCTTCTTTTCGTTTTGGCGGTGTTTCTCCTATCTTCAAGTATTTTATGATGGGGTCCATCCAGGTAGACTCTTCATTGATTTGCTGAATCGTGTGGGGCTCTTCTAAACTCAAAGTTCTCAGAACTTCAAAGTAGGTTTCTCACCCCAAATCGACGGGCAGCAAAGATGCGAGCTTTGATAAAGTGTTTGTCTTAATGTTTTGCATCTGGGGGACCTATTGGATGTCAAAATATTTAAAGCATGAGGTTAAATCTTTTACCTTTTGGAGGTATTTCCTCATATTTTTCTCTTGAGCTTTATATTCTTCCTTTATTTGCCCCACCATAAGTTGGGAATCATCGTACACTTTCAAGTATTGGGCTCCGATTTGCTAAGCAATTCTCAATCTAGTTATCAGGGCTTTGTATTCCACCTTATTTTTGGTAGCTGAAAATTTGAAGCGGATGGCGTGTGCTACCACATTCGCATCTGGACTGAAAAGGATAATTCCAACTCCTGATCCTATTGAGTTTGAGGAGCTATCAATGTGCAAGACCCATGTTTCCCCTAGATCTCCTCGATTCGACTTTAGATCTTCATTGCTTTGTGAGCTTGCAGGGTCTTCATATCTAGTCGTTGAGTTTTCTTCTAGGGTCTCCTTGCTCGATATTATACATTCGAGGACAAAGTCGACCAAAATTTGGGCCTTAATGGATGGCCTCAGTCGGTAGTAAATATCCAACTCTGAGAGCTCTAAAGCCCACTTTGCTATCCATCCGAAAGAATTCGGCTAATGCAGTACCAACTTTAAAAGCTGGTCCATAAGCACTATCATGGTATGAGCATGAAAGTAGGGTCAGAGTTTGCTTGTGGCAATAATCAATGCAAAAATCATCATTTCTAACTTTGCATATCGGATCTTCGCATCATGGAGGACCTTGCTGATGTAGTATATAGGCTTCTGGATTTGTCCCTCTTCTCGAACAAGGACCGCATTGATTGTTGTGGGCGATACAGCAAGGTAAAGGTAAAGCTCCTCACCTGGCAATGGTTTGGTGAGCAGAGATGGGAAACTGAGATATCTTTTCAACTCCTCAATGGCCTCCTGGCACTTTGGGGTCCATTAAAAATCCGCCTATCACTTGAGTGTTTGGAAGAATAGGAGGCATCTTTCAGCTGACCTAGAAACAAAATGATTAAGAGAGGCAATTTTTCCAATCAAGCTCTGTACCTCCTTTATAGTCATCGGGGGTGACATTTTTAGGATCATCTTAATCTTCTCTGGATTTACCTTGATTCCTCTATGAAAAATCATGAAATTGAGGATCTTGCTGGCAGTGACTTCGAAAGCAGACTTCGTGGGATTCAATTTCATTTGGTATCGTCGAAGTGTGTCAAATGTTTCACGGAGGTCATGCACGTGATCAAGTATCGATCGACTTTTCACCAGCATATCATCGACATAAGCCTTCATGTTCTTGCCAATCTGATCTTTGAAGATCTTATTGACTAGCTTTTGAATGTGGCCTCTACATTTTTGAGTCTGAAAGGCATCACCCTATAACAGTAGAGCCCACGGTCAGTAATAAAGGCCATTTTCTCCTCATCTTCTAGGGCCATCCAGATTTAGTTATAATCGGAGAAGGCATCCATGAAGCTGAGGAGTTCATGCCCAGAAGTGGCATCGACCAGTTGGTCAATTTGTGGTAATGCATAGCTGTCTTTAGAAAAGGCTTTGTTTAGATTGGTGAAGTCGATGCACATACACCACTTCACGTTTGCTTTCTTTACTAGAACAGCATTTGCCAACTAGTCTAGGTACATAACTTTCCGGATGAAACTAGCCTTCATCAATTTGTCCACCTCCTCGGTAATTGCCTTTTTGCATTCAAGGATGAAGCTTCGCTTCTTCTACTTTAGTGGACAATAGGTCGGGTCCACTTTCAGATAATGGGCCATTACCAACGAGTTGATCCCCAGCATATCAGTGGTTGACCAAGTGAAAAGGTCCGCATTTGCCTGCAAAAGATCGATCAGTTAGTATTTTGTCACCTTATCAAGGCAAGATTCGATTTTCATAGTCCGCTGGGGATTCTCTTTCTCCAATGGTATATCCTAAAGGTCATCGGATGGTTGGACTCAATTTTCTATAAGGTCATCACGTGCATCTAGCCCTATTGGGAACTTTGTTTGGAGGTTAGTAGTGAAGCACTATCGGGCGATGGTCTAGTTGCCCCGAATCTTTCCCATGTCATGAGCTATCAGGAATTTGACTAGGAGATGATAGCTGGATACGACAACACTAAGTTTCCACAAACTTGGTCTTTCGAGGATGGCATTATAGGCAAAGGAAAGTTTGACGACAAGGAAGTCCACTTGTATGGTCATTTGTTGAGGTAGAGTGCCCATAGTTATAGGTAGATTGATCATTCCTTCCGATGTTATAGTACTGGCAAAAAATCCTTGGATTGGCATGTCAAATGAAATTAACTGATCAAAAGAGAGTCCCATGAGAGAAAAGGCAGAAAAGTATAAAATGTCAACTAAGCTTCCATTATCAATAAGTATGTGGTGTACATTGAAATTAGAAATATTTAAAGAAACAACCACAGCATCATTGTATGGTTGTTGTATACCCTCTATGTCCTACTCAGTGAAAGTTATTTGTTGTTGAAGCTCGTCATCATGTTTGGGCTTCTTTGATGATACCACTTCAAACGACCCCTCGGTAATCATATGGATTTCTCCACGAGGAGGTTGCTGCTCAGTTACCACCGGGTCTCTTTCCTCCTGCACGGGCATTAGCATTTGTCTCTATGACTGAGGAGGTGGCTGGCGAGCCCTTGGCTGGGGTTGTCGTGGTGGGGTTCTTCCATGAATGAAGCATTTGAGCTTTCCTTCCTGAATTAACTTTTCAATGGCATCGTGAAGGAGGTGGCAGTCTTCAGTGTCGTGACCATGGTCATGAAGATAGAAGCAGAATCTCGTAGTATCTCAGCATTTTGGGCTGGTTTGCATCTTCAGAGGTTAGGAGAGTTGGTCTTGAATCTGCATCAAAACTTCTCTCTGGGTGGCATTTAAGGGTGTATAATTGTTGAAATGCCTCGGAGGAGACCACCGTCGATCATGCCGTGGTGGGCTGGGAGATCGGTGGTTCTGGTTCCTAGGTGGAGAGCAAGAGCACCATCGGTAGGACTCCCTTTTTGTGGGAAGGTGCTCCTTATTCGACCCCATCTGATCACCATTGATGGGGGAGGCTTCGGCAAAGGCTTCTTCGACATTGGTATACTTCCTCGCCTTGTCCAGTATACCACTGAAGTCCTTTGGATAAGACTTCACCAATGACCTCTTCAGGTCATTTCTTTGCAATCTAGCCATAAAAGCAGACATCACGATCGACTGGTCAAGATCACGGACATCCATGATAGCCATGTTGGAATGACTCAGATAGCTCTGCATCGACTCATCATCTCTCTGATGGATGGTGTATAGATAGTCGGATCGCTTCTACTACCTATGGCTACTGACAAAATACACTGCTAGAGACTGGCTTAGCTTATCAAAAGAATGAATCGAGCCAAGCTTTAGATTTGAATACCATTACTGAACTGCCCTCTTAAGAGTGGCAGAAAATGCCCGGTAGAGAGTAGCATCCGATGCTCCTTAAAAGAGCAAAGCTATCTTGAAAGTTTCAATGTGATCGATAGGATCAACAGTCCCATCATAGATCTCAAGCTGAGGTAGCTTGAATCCAGGGGGCGGCAATTCCCGTAGGATCCTCTCATCGAATGGAGGCTCGCTGCTACGACCGTCAAAAGGTCGAGAAGAGGAGGCCTTATTCAAAGCTTTCAGTTTCTTATCAAACTCCCAAAGCTTTCTTTCAATCATCAAGTCTCGGTTGGTGAGGGCCTTGAACTGCTTAAGAGAACGATGGCCGAAAGTAGAACCATGCCCTGATTATGGGCTAAGAGATTGTGGATGGGGTCACCCTCGCCCAGGACTTTATGGAGGTGGCCGTGTGGGTGCGACTTGCTGAAAGGATGCCAACAGCTGGATCGGTGCCGTCATTGGTGGCACGAGTGGGACTGCTGGAGGCATCGGTTGCACCATTGAAAGTGAAGCAGGAGCAGTCAAATTTGGCTGTGGCACCATTGAGGAAGGTGCAATCACCATTTGGACCACTCGGACAGTGATCGCCAGGGAGTGGACCTGCTGAAGGAGTAAGTTAAATTGGTCCATGGTGATATGGGTCGACTGGATGGATGGAAAGACTTTCATCGTAGGGGGCTGAATGTGATCATCAACCCTCAGGTCTAGTTGCTGTGAGGTGGTGGCCTCAGCGACATCATTGAGATGGGACGAGGCCTTTTTCGGCGCCATTGTTATTTATTGTAGATTGATTTGATCTTTAAGAACCGGATAACCAGTTTTTTACAAAAATTATGGTAGGCTAAAAGTTTAGCAATCCTTCTTCCAGCACCAATTTGTTACAACTTAGAATCATCGACTTCAAAATTGGAGGTTGTTGGGAATATGCACTCTTCCCAAATGGATCAGCGTGGCCACTGGTGACTAGCCAAGCAACAAAAAAGTACTTCTTAGAGATTTCTGCAGAAGCACGATCAAATAAATCAAAAAATTGAGAAGAAGAGATTTTTGAAAGAAAAGAGCTTTTATTCAGTATATTTCAACACTCTTACAATCTTAACCTATTTTCAGTATATATACTTTATAAGGGGTCAAGCCCAAGCTCATAGAAAAACTCTCCAAACCCAGACAATCCACGTACATAAAATAATAACACACAAAAACTAAGCCGATTTAGTTTGATTGACCTATTTTCAATATATATACTTTACAAAGGGTCAAGCCCAAGCCTACAGCATTTGCATAAGGAACTCGTTCCATATACTCTCTCTCCTCTTCTGATTAGGGGCCTGTAACTTGGAGAGAGACATATGGCTCGATAATGGCATCTTTGCAGGTTTGGCCTTCTCCATTCCAAATCTCTCTAGAACCTTCTGGACAAACTTTCCTTGTGATAAATGGAGCACTCCTTTGCACCTATTTCTGCAAATCTCCATCCAAGGATTTTCTCAGCTAGACCCAAATCTTTCATCTCAAATTTAGATAATAATGCCTTATTCAATCTTTTCACATCATCCATGCTTCTACTGGCCATGAGCATATCATCTACATATAATAATAGGTACATGGCATCCTCATCATCTACATCCTTGATGTAGACACAACAATCATGTTCATATCTGCTGAAACCCAGGCTTAAGACAAAGCTATCAAACCTTCAATAGTACTGATGAGAGGATTATTTCAAACCATACAAAGACTTTCTATGTAAACATACCTTTTCTTCCTATCCCATCTCCATGAAACCATTTGGCTGTTTCATGTAGATTCTTTCCTCCAAAGTACCATGAAGGAAGACCGTCTTCACGTCCATCTGTTTCAATTCCATGTTTTGTTGTGCCACCAATGACAGCAAAACTCGAATAGATATATGATGCACCATAGGAGAGAAAATTTTTATGTAGTCAATCCCTTCCCTTTATGAGTATCCCTTTGCTATCAGCCTTGCTTTGAATCTGACTCCATCTTGTTCTGAAGGTGCTTCTTTCTTTGTGAACACCCACTTTGAGTCAATAGGTCGAGTACCCTTTGGAAGATCCAGCAGCTACCATGTCTGATTCTTCTCAAGTGATTCCATCTCCTCCATCATGATCTACATCCATGAATTATGATCCTAACTCTGTATGGCCTCTGCATAATTCTCTAAATCTCCATTAGTAGTGATGAGTGCATAGGAGTGAAGGGAAACCTAGTTTTTCAGATCAGATTCATTCAGATCTGATTGGACCAAGAGAGGTATTTCAAAAATTTTTCTCTTGGATCTAAATTAGATCTGAGACATCTCAGATTTGATATTATTAATCTAATAAAAAAATAAAATAAATTAAAAAATAAATTAAATCTAATTTAATTTATCTTGTTGAGGGTAATCTCATTATCCTGTGATGATCCTGATATCTGCCTGAGGTTCTAGATCTAGCCATGCAAGTGCCTACCTCTATAGGTATCCACTTAGATAGGATCTAGAGATCTTCTCCTTCTTTATCACCTCTTCAAAAATCAGATCTAGATCTGATTTTGAAGATCTTCAAAACTCCTTTCGAAGATTGAGTTGTCTCTTGCAGCAGTGCTGCCTTCTTTCTTTTTCTGTCGACTTTCTCTTGCTTGGATTGCACCAAACTGAAGCCCAAAAATTCTTGAGCATGGGTAGGAGATAGAAGACTTGAAGATGGTATGGAGAAGGGAGAGGGGCAGCCTTGTGGCATGGGCAATAAATCAAGCTTCTTAGATCTTGGTGCAGATAGGATTTTTATAGACCCTGTTGCACCATGCAGTGCCAAATCATCCCAACCAATCATGGCCTTTTATGCAATCAGATCTAAATCTAATTGGTGAGATAACATCATCTGATCTAATCAGATGAGAGCCCCTCTGAATCATCCTTAGATGGCATAAAGACTAGTCAAAGATAAGTCTTTGGTGCCACCTAGGTAGAATCCCCGAAGTAACCTGGAGTCCCATCTGTATGGGACTCCAGGCGTCATTATCTTTGGAAGCACGCCTCCCTAGGAGTGCACCCCCTCCCCTTCCATTTTTTAGTAGGAGGATAAATCTCTATCTGCTTTCCTATGGGTGCATGATACATGGGCAGATTTCTAAGTGTCAAAGGTCAATGTTTGACCAAATGTCCGAAACAAGATTTAGTAGGTGACAGAAAATGGTAGGTGTTGTCTCAAATTCATCTCATAAATTAAGATAATCCTTTTCTGACCTGAAGAAGCTCCAGTCAGACTAAGTAAAGGTACCTGAGTGAGTCAAGACATATTTAGCTCAGTCGAGACAAATTTTAATGATAATTAAAGGAGAATATTAGGCTCAATCGTGTGCTAGCATGACTTCCTTGAACCTAATTGAATCTAATTCAAATCAATTGAACTGGATTAGTCCAATTGATGATATCCAGATCCAAACCCTTATTTGTGTGACCCAATTAGGTTCAATTCTGTATGGTATTGAGATATGTCACAATCTCTATCATCGACATCATCGAAACATCTTCTGATGGATCAAAATTTTTTTGATTCAGACAACTAGTATGATTGATCATCTAAATCATTTTAATTACTCTCAAAATAATCAGTGACACCTAGCAGCATATGATGGCAACCCATCAAAACTAAAAATGAACCTCTTGGTGTAATTACCTATGTGATTAAGTTCTTCTATCTTAAGTCCCGACTGCATTGGGGTTAAGGTAATCTCGTCAAACCCTAATATCCATCATATGATTAATCATTCGATTCAAGTCCAATATGAAAACCTTAATAGAAACTCTTTCTATTATTTCACTCTGCCATAGCCATGGGCTTATGGACTTGATTCTCATGATCATCATAGGGCTTCTCCTCATCTACCGAGATAGATAGATTTCCTATTGGTGCAATCCAATTTCTATAATGAACATGCTATAGCCAACATACAGCTCAGGGTTCCAAATGGCTAAGAGATCGAGTTATGGTGTAGTCAAACTATAATAACCTCAAGGTGAACTACCGATGTACCTTAGGTCAAAGATCCAGACACACAACTACAGCTTCGAGCTAGTCATTGACGAGAAGGTAGACTTCCTAATGACTGCTCAAGGTGGTCACGCTTAGTGTCCTCGTTCTCTAATGAGTACTTATACTCTCGCTCTGATGTCTCTAAACCATAGACTCAAGACTCATCTACTATAATGAAGCAATTGTACACCAACCTTCCAGATCAATCACCATTCTCATGAAGATCCTACGGTCAGTAGCATTTTATGAGTTAATAATGAAAATTCATGTCTTAAATTTTCAACTCTTGAAAATAAGAACTATCATTGCCATTAACTCAAGGGATGTATCACAGACACTAAATACACATAATGATAGAAAATAATCCATTTTATTATTTATAGTCAAAATTATAATTTTGCCCTTAGAAGTGTATAATAAGTGTTAGCCAATTCTAGCTTCTAGGGCACCCATATCTAACAAACTCCCACATGACCTAAAGCAAATTGGCTACAAATCATAGTCCCATCTTATCAAGGTGAGTTTCAATTTTCTACTAGCCTAATGACTTTGTAAGTGGGTCTGCCATATTGTCTGCAGAGTCAACTCTCTTGACCTTGACATATCCTTTCTCGAGGTGGTATCGGATGAGGTGGTATCACCGCTCGATGTATCTAGATTTCTGATGAAACCTCAGCTCCTTAGCAAAGGCTATGGCATCATTATTATCATAGTACAGAGGAATGGCATCTGATGGCATCACTCCGATCTATATGATGAACTTCTTGTACCAAAATACCTCCTTCGCAGCTTCTGACGCAGCAATGTATTCTGCTTCCATGATGGAATCTGCTATTACTGTCTATTTGAAACTTTTCCAACTGACAGCACCACCATTACACATCAATAGATTCTCAGATGTTGACTTTCGATCATCTATATCAGATATAAAATTCGAGTCTGTATACCCTTGGACTTCGAGTTCTCCATTACCAAAAATCAAGAACATATCCTTAGTTCTTAAGTACTTAAGGATATATTTCACAGAAGTCCAGTATTCTTCTCCTAGATTAGACTGATATTTGCTTGTGACACTCACAGCATGAGCTATATCAAGTCATGTACATAACATGGCATACATGCGGCTCCTTATTGCAGAAGCATAAGGGATCTTGCTCATGCGTTCAACCTCTTCTGGTGTGTTGGGACATATTTTCTTGGAGAGATGAATGCCATGTCTGAAGGGTACCAAACCTCTCTTAGAGTTTTTCATGCTAAACCTCTTTAACACTTCCTCTATGTACATCTTCTATGAAAGACCTAGCATCCTATTTGGTCTATCTCTATAGACTTTGATTCTAAGAATGAAGGATGCTTCTTCTAGGTCTTTTAAGGAGAATTCTTTAGATAACCATATTTTAACTATGGTCAACATGGGAATATCATTCCCAATAAGGAGGATATCATCCACGTATAGTACGAGAAAGACAATAGCGCTCCCACTGACCTTTCTGAAAATACATGGTTCCTCCTCATTCTTGATGAAATTAAACAACTTGATTACATCATTAAGACGAGTATTCCAACTTTGAGATGCTTGCTTAAGTCCATATATGAACCTTTGTAGCTTGCATACTTTATGATTAGTATCACTGGATGTCAAATTCAGTGGCTGTTCCATATAAATATCTTCCTTAAGATATCCATTTAAGAACGCCATTTTCACGTCTATTTATCATATTTCATAATCAAAATAGGCTATAATAGCAAGCAATGTGCGAATGGATTTAAGCATGGCTACTGACGTAAAGGTGTCCTGATAGTCAATGCCTTCGCACTGACTATAATCTTTTGCTACTAATCTAGCTTTGAATGTCTCTACATTCCTATCTACACCAATCTTTCTCTTGTAGAATCATTTACATTCAATAGGTACTATATGATGCGTGCTAATTCATAGCTATGGCAAGTGCACCAATCGATCAAGTAATAAAGTGAATGAGTAGAGTATCATCCCTAGAGGATTGGAAAACAAGTACTGAAAAGCTCTTTCCTATGCTTTATTTAGAAGACCAATTTATAAGAATAAGAAATTAAAGAACAAAATAAAGAAATAATTAAAAATTTTAAGGAAATAGAGAGAGTGTAATTATTAGGGTTTTAAACTCCTGAGCAATATGTTACTAAAGCAATCGGTTCACCAACTCAATCAATACAATATTCAGATTATTAGATTAATTTTATTTCATGTGACGGTGGAGTCTCCTAATTTATTCACTATCCTTTGGTCCAGGCATAGCAAAACTATCAATATTTATTAATTATCCTTTGGTCCAGGTGTAATTTAAATAAATATTAATGCATTAAGTTTTGTGAAACTCTCTAATTAAAATACGCTGCATCCAAAGTGCACTAAAATTTCCGCATGCATATGAATTCTAATTTGACTCATAATACAAGGTATATAATCAAGAAGCAATAACATAGATGTACTTGGTCCGTAACATTTATGTTCATCAGATCAATTAGAAGATGGCCAGTAATCTAAAAGCATTAAGATTAGATTTATATACTCCTTATGAATAAAATTTAAAATAAAAAATAAATCATACTAAATATTGCATCAAAAGAGTGGCTACACCTTAGCCTTAGTAAAAATAAATTAGATCATAATAACAAATTCAAAAATAGTAAATAAAATAAAAAGCATAGAGAAATTAGACTATTTAATTGCTGAAATTGATTGTCCGTTGCTCTTGCTGTGGAGAACTTGGTGAAGAAGAAGAAGCTCCTTGATCACTGTTCTGATTGTTGAAAGAAGAAAAGAAAAAATTACAAACCCTTCCTTTTCTCTCAAAAATCTCTCTTCTCTTTCTACCTCTCTCCTCTCTTTCTCTTCTTTTTCTTTTTTTTTAATTTCTCTGACTCTCTCCCTTTTCTCTTTTTTTTTCTCTCACTCTCCTCTTCTTTTTTTTTTTCTATGGCAATAGCAGGTTTTATAGGCTAAGAAATTGATTCTTTCCCAAAATCCTTTAGAAATTAGGTTTAAAACTCTCAAAACAACTCAAATTAGGATTCTAGATGATTTTGACCGTTAGATGTTGATCAAATGATCAAAAAATTACTTAAAAACTATTTAAAATATCCCAGATCAAGTTGGAATTCATGCCAGCCGTCGGATTAAGCATTAGATTGAATTTGGACTACTCGATCATGCACAAAGAAGGCTTCTGATCTTTAGTTTAACGTCGGAATGAATCTTAGTCGTTGGATCCCGATCGGGAGCTACGGATGACGTTCATCAGTGCATGCTTTTCGGCCATCCGATCAAATCTCAGTGAAAGGCGTCCATTAGATCCAACAAAATTCCTAAATTATCCTTTATAGACCATGCACGAGCCTGGTGTTGCATGGACCATCGCATTCTTCAGCCAATCAGACCGTGCTTCTTCATGTGAAATTCTCGAAATATCCTCAAGTCGGTCCACCGTGCACTGCAAAAAATGCTGACATCAGTCTGCTGTTAACGCTACATCAGCGGGTTGGTTTGCTGTTCCGATCGAGCCGGACGGTCTGCAGAGCCAGTTTTCTGAATCGGTTTGAACTGGACTGGATTTTTTTTTTTTGAAATTCAATTTTGGCCTCATTTGAAGTCCGTTTTGCCTAAAATTTATTTCATCTAAATCAGAAAAATAAGATCTTCACATTAGTAGCCTTCTTTCCTACATAAGATTAATAAAAGTATCAATTTTTAAAAAAATAGATTAATTTATTTTATAATTTAATACTTTTATTAGTATATTTTTATCACTTATCACACCCCCCAACTTAGTCATTGCTAGTCTCGTAGCAATGTTTTATTTAATACCATATTTCAACAAGATTATCCATCATAAAGATAAAATCTAGGACTAAAGGTCAAAAAGTTTAGAAAATACTGCTAACTAAGCATTGAGCTTTAGAAGCAAATTTTTCAGTCAATACAATTAAAAACTTTCTTAGAGTACATCAAAGATCTATAGCACTTGTGTTCGTGATGACTAACTTTAGCATTTCAGTATTAAATTAAAATCCTGGAACAAAAGTATGCAGAGACCCAGTTCTCTTTATCACCTATTTTGGTTTCAATTTTCTATACATTCTACCTAATTTTATAGTGCTCAATGAATTAAAAGGTAGCTTTTCACACTGCTTTTTTTTTTTTTTTTTTTTAACTTATTCTACATTGTCTTAAAGGAGAAAGAAAAATAAAGGGTGCAATAAAGGATAGGAAGGAATACACCTGATTTGGTTCAGTCTGGTTCTTTGGAGCTTTGAAATTTTGCTTGAGCTCTCATTGATTTTTCTCTGCAAAATTGAAAATACACACCAGAGCAGTAAAAGAGCAACAACAAATTACTAAAAAATAAAAGAAAAGAAAAATGATCAAAACTAAAAAGAAAAGAAACAACCTATCTAGTAGTTCTGATTTATAGTCTTCAGCTTGACTTTCTTTGAGTTCTAAAGTGGATCAATCTGGTGCCACTTCAATTGGAATACTTTCATGTTTGATTCGAGTCCTCTTTCAATTTGACATTGCTAGCTTTTATAGTCTCAAACCTATTTTCTACAGAATTCTCATATAATGGATTGTCAATAATATCAATTAGAAAATAAGTTTGATTATCATCAGGATGTTTAGTATCTTTGAAAACATTAAAAGTAACTTGTTCATCTTGGACTCTAAGAATTAATTTTTCTTGTTGAACATCTATTAAAGCTCCTCCAGTAGCTAAAAAGGGTCTCCCTAAAATAAGGGGTACATCATAATCTTCTTTCATATCAAGAACAATAAAATCAACAGGAAAAATAAACTTGTTTACCTTTACCAAGACATCCTCCACTATACCTCTTGGATATTTAATGGATCTGTCGGCTAATTGAAGAGTAATAGTGGTAGGCTTTGGTTCTCCTAGACCCAGCTTCCTGAAAATAGAAAAAGGCATGAGATTAATACTTGCTCCTAAATCACATAAAACTTTATCAAAACTACAATCACCAATAATGCAGGGGATAGTAAAACTCCCTGGATCTTTTAGCTTCTGTGGTAATTTATTTTGAAGTATTGCTGAGCATTCTTCATTCAAATTTATTCTCTCATGCTCCTTCAGCTTTTTCTTATTTGTTAAGGATTTCTTTGAGAAACTTGGCATACCTGGGCATTTGAGTAATAGCATCTACAAAAGGAATATTAATATGTAAATTCTTTAAATATTTTAAAAAAGTTAGAAAATTTCTTATCTGGATGCTGTATTTGTCTCTCTGGAATGGTAGTGGCGGCACGTAGGGCTTCACATTTGGATCGACAAACTGTATACCTGGAGACCATCCATCTGCTGGTTGTTTTGGTGACTGACGAATTTTAGTTGATGGTTCCTTATTTGTAGTTGGCTCTTCAGTCTCTTTCTTCTGATGTGGCTCCTCCTAGCTTTGTACCACTTCTTAGGATGATAGCATTGACTTGCTCTCTTGGATTGGTCTCCGTGTTGCTTGGCAAGGATCCCTTGAGGTCTCTCGGAGATTATCTTAGCCATTTGACCTATTTGCATCTCCAAGTTTCGAATTGCTGCTGTTTGGTCCTGCCTAAGTTTGGCTTCCAAATTTTTTATAGTTGCTTCTTGATTTTGCATAAATTTGACCATCAGCTCTTCCATGTTGGACTTCTTTTTAGGTACTTGGAACCCCGGGGGTGGCTGTTGTGCTGCATTTTGATTGCTCCATGAGAAATTTGGGTGCTGCCTCCACCCTTGATTGTATGTGTTGGAGTAGGGATTGTTTTGTTGTGGCCTAAAAAAATTACCAACATAATTAGCTGTATCAGTTGTTTTAGCAAAAGGATTACCTGTCTGGCAATTGCTCGTATCATGTCCTCCTCCACATAGGTCACAAGTAATGCTCTGAACATGCATAGCTGTTTCCTTTCAAGTTGTTGACTTCGGCTCTAAGGGCTGCAATTTCAGCTAGTAAGGTTGGCACGCAATCTACTCCCTGCACAGCTGCTAGTCTTTTTGGCATCATGCATTCTGTCTGCCATTGATAGCTATTTGATGCCATCTCATCGATTCAGATCGAAGGCTTCTTCCTCCATTTTTTGATTAATGGTTCCTCCTGCTGCTGCATCAATCATAGAACGATTAGTAGGAGATAAACCATTATAGAAAGTTTGTACCTGAAGCCATACGGGTAGTTGATGATGTGGACATCTCCTCAGCAGTTTCTTGAAATGCTCCCAAGCCTCATATAGTGTCTCCATGTCCATCTGCATAAAGGAAGTGATATCGTTGTGCATCTTGGCAGTCTTGGAAGGTGGAAAGTACTTGGCTAAGAATTTTTGGGCTAGGACATCCCAAGTTGTGATAGAACCTACAGGAAGAGAATGAAGCCAACTCTTAGCTTTATCCCATAAAGAGAAAGGAAATAACCTTAATCTAATAGCATCATCCGACACCCCATTAATTTTAAAAGTATCACAAAGTTCAAGAAAATTAGAAATATGGGCATTCGGATCATCATGCACGTGTCCACTGAATTGGACAGTTGATTGAATCATCTGGATCATCGTCGATTTTATTTCAAAGTTGTTTGCTCGTACAAGCAGTCTCCTGATGCTCGAAGCTGCATCGGCTATAGATGGTGTGATGTAATCATTTAATGGATGATGTACTAGTCGAATAGCTTCATGCTGTCCTTCAGTCGCCATATCCAATCCTAGATTGATGTCGTTAGGATCTTCAGCTACTATGTTTCTTTCTTGTTGTAGTCTTCTAATGGTCCTTTCAATTTTTGGATCTAAAGGTAGTAAGTTACTATGTCTTGTACGTGTCATGCATTGAACAAAAACTTTTTTTAAAAAAAAATAATAATAAAATTAAAAATAAAATTTTAAAGTAAAGCTAGGATCAAAATTTTAATATTATTTTAGACACAATCTCTGACAACGATGCCAAAAACTTGATGCATGCTAATTTATAGCTATGGCAAGTGCACCAGTCGATCAAGTAATAAAGTGAATGAGTAGAGTATCATCCCTAGAGGATTGGAAAAATAAGTACTGAAAAGCTCTTTCCTATGCTTTATTTAGAAGATCGATTTATGAGAATAAGAAATTAAAGAATAAAATAAAAAATAATTAAAAATTTTAAGAAAATAGAGAGAGTGTAAATTATTAGGGTTTTAAACTCAAGAGCAATGGTATTACTAAGGCAATCGGTTCACCAACTCAGTCAATACAATATTTCAGATTTTTAGATTAATTTTATTTCATGTGACGGTGGAGTCTCCTAATTTATTCACTACCCTTTGGTCCAGGCATAGCAAAACTATTCAATATTTATTAATTATCCTTTGGTCCAGGTGTAATTTAAATAAATATTAATGCATTAAGTTTTGTGAAACCCTCTAATTAAAATACGCTGCGTCCAAAGCGCACTAAAATTCTCGCATGCATATGAATTCTAATTTGATTCATAATACAAGGTATATAATCAAGAAGCAATAACATAGATGTACTTGGTCCATAACATCTATGTTCATTAGATCAATTAGAAGATGGCCAATAATCTAAAAGCATTAAGATCAGATTTATATACTCCTCATGAATAAAATTTAAAATTATAAATAAATCATACTGAATATTACATCAAAAGAGTGGCTATACCTTAGCCTTAGTAAAAAAAAATTTAGTTCATGATAACAAGTTCAAAAATAATAAATACAATAAAAAGTATAGAAAAATTAGACTGTTTGATTGCTGAAATTGATTATCCGTTGCTCTTGGTGTGGAGAACTTTTTGAGAAAGAAGAAGCTCCTTGATCACTATTTTGATTGTCGGAAGAAGAAAAGAAAAAATTACAAATCCTTCCTTTTCTCTCAAAAATCTCTCTTCTCTTTCTACCTCTCTCCTCTCTTTCTCTTCTTTTTCTTTTTTTGATATTTCTCTGACTCTCTCCCTTTTCTCTTTTTTCTTCTCTCACTCTCCTCTTCATCTTTTTTTCTAGGGCAATAGTAGGTTTTATAGGCTAAGAAATCGATTCTTCCCCAAAATCCTTTAGAAATTAGGTTTAAAACTCTCAGAACAACTCAAATTAGGATTCTAGATGATTTTGACTGTTAGATATTGATCAAATGGTCCAAAAATCACTTAAAAATCCTTTAAAATATCCTAGATCAAGTTAGAATTCATGCCAGCCATCGGATCAAGCATGAGATTGAATCTGGACCATCCGATCATGCACAAAGAAGGCTTCTAATCTTTCGTTTAACATCGGAATCAATCTCAACCGTTGGATCTCGATCGGGAGCTGCAGATGCCATCCGTCAGCGCATGCTTTTCGATCGTTCGATCAAATCTGAGTAAAAGGTGCCCATCGAATCAAATAAAATTCCCAAATTATCCTCTGTAGACCATGCACGAGTCCGGTGTTGCATGGACCATCGTGTTCTTCAGCCAATCGAAGCACGCTTTTTCATGTGAAATTCCCAAAATGCCCTCATGTCGGTCCATCGTGCGCCATGCAAAATGTTGCCGTTAATGCTGCGTCAGCGGGTTGGTCTACTGATGCGGTCGAGCCGGATGGTTTGCTGAGCTGATTTTCTGAACCGATTTGAACCAGATCGAGTTTTTTTTTTTTTTTGAAATTCAATTCTAGGCTTGTTTGAAGTCTATTTTGCCTGAAATTTGTTTCATCTAAAATAGAAAAATAAGATCTTCACATTGGTGGCCTTCTTTCCTGTATAAGATTAATAAAAGTATTAGTTTTTAAAGAAATAGATTAATTTATTTTATAATTTAATACTTTTATTAGTATATTTTTACCACTTATCACTATATCTTCTAGTGGATCTACTAAGGTCTAGACTTGGTTTGAGTGCATCGAGTCAATTTCTAACTTCATTGCCTCTAACCATTTCTCAGAGTCGATATTTGATATCACCTCGTTATAGATTTTGGGATCATCACCATAAACTCCATTACCTATAAGGAACATTTTCTCTACTTCCTCTGAAATAGTACCTAACTACCTCTCAGAGGGACGGAAAATTCTTTCGATCTTCGAGGTAGAGGTGGTAGTGATTGTATTGGCTCAACCTGATTTGATTCCAAAGGATCCTTATCTCTTTGCTCTTGGGAGACTTTCTCCTCTAGCTTCATCTACTTTTCAATACCGCCATCTTGAATAAACTATTTTTCAAAAAAGATAGCATGTTGACTCACAATCACATTATGATCTTCTAGAATGTAGAAATAATATTCTAATGATTTTTTAGGATATCCTATGAATCGAGCTCTAAAGGACCTATAGTCTAACTTGTCCGCTTGTTATCTTTTGATATGAGATGGACAATCCTAAATTCTAAGATGACTCAGACATGGTTTCTTACCATGCCATATCTCATATGGTGTGGTAGAAATAATTTTAGAAGGAACCCTATTTAGTAAATATATAGCAGTTAACAAACTATGTCTTCAAAGATAATCAGGGAGGTCTATGAAGCTCATCATGGATCGAACCATATCTAATAGGATCTGGTTCCTCCATTCTGAAATCTCATTGAGTTAAGGTATTTCAGGTGGAGTCCATTGAGAGACTATGCTATTCTACTTGAGATAGTCTAGAAATTTTTGACTAAGCTATTCACCTCCTCGATCTGATCGAAGAACCTTAATGAATTTTTTAGTTTGTTTTTCTACTTCATGTCTGAATTCTTTGAAACTTTTCAAAAGCTTCAGACTTGTGTCTCATAAGATACACATACCCATACCTAGACAATCATCAATAAAGGTTAATGAAGTAGACAAAATTGCCTCTAGCCGGCACATCAAATGGGCCGCACACATCAGTATGTACTAGGGCAAGAAGATCCATGGCCCTTTCCCCATGTCCAACAAAAGGGAGTTTAGTCATTTTGCCATGAAGACAAGATTCACAAATTGGATATGACTCGAAAGTCAATGGACTCAATAGCCTTGATTTTCTCCAATTTGTTAATCCTATCTTCTGCTATATGACCTAATCTTAGGTGCCATAGATATCTATCATTTGGACTATCCCTAGGTCATTTTGGCATTCACATTTTGCTCGATAGTTAAGAATAGGATACATCAATATGTAACTGATAAAGACCGTTAATAAGGAAACCACTTGCAATTTTATTTCTTTCATAAAGAATGTTACAATGGTCCTTTAAGAAAACTAATTACATAGCCTTCTTGTGCTAAGCATGAAATAGAAATCAAATTTCCTGCTTGCTGCAGGCACATAATAACAGTCTTTAAAACTAAGTCTAAACCAGATGGTAAGTCGAAGAGGGTATGTTCCACGGCCACAACAGCAACTCTTGCTCCATTTCGAATGCGTAGGATCATCTCACCATCCCTCAGCCTCCTGCTATCCTCAAGATCCTGCATGGAAGTGCACAAAATGAGCACTAGAACCAGAGTCAAGCACCCAACTGGATGCAGAAGAAATCATAAGGTTAGACTCAATAACGAGCATACCTCCAGAAGGACCTGCCTCCTTCTTGTTCTTCAGGGTGGCCAGGTAAGTAGGGCAGTTCCGCTTCCAAGTGGCCTATCATTGTTGCAATGAAAATACTTTCCTTTATCAGCGGCCTTCTTCTTTAGCTCTGCCTTCTTTTTCTTTCCTCTTCCACCTTTTCCATCTTCTTCTTTTTCTTTTTCAGACTTCTTTTTCTTTCAAAAGACTTTCTCTTGGAAGAAGTCCATTCCATAGCAAGATACTGAGCCTTTAGAACCTTTCATAGAAAGCTCAGCGGTAACCAGCATGTTCATTAAGTTCGGCCAGAGGAATTTTGAAGTTTATGCATATGGTAGTTCATGATGAACTTGCCCATATGCATCAGTCAAGGATTGCAGAATTATAATATCGTTCTGCAGATCCAAGTCCAACTTTTCACCGAGCTTCTCAAGCTCTTCCAAGTCCTTGATCATCATCAGATAAGTGATCTTGGACTGACTGCCCATCACGCATCTTAGCCTTGAAATAGTCATTTTAGTGACCTGATATTTGGTTGCACGATTCTATTCACCAAACATCTCTTGTAGGTGAGCCAACATTTGGCGAGCAGTCCCTTGATATCTTCATGTTGGATGCTGAAGCTCATCAGACATCGAGCCCAATATGTAGTATCTGGCCTTATTATCTTCGTCCATCCACTTGTCAAGAGATGCTCTCTGTTCAGTGGATGGACGAGCTGGTAAGGTGAGGGGATCCTGATCAATACATGAGTTAACTTCTCAGAACCTAAAATGATTTTAAAGTTTCAAAGCCAATCCTTATAATTGGGTTCAGTCAGTTGGTGTCCAGGATAAATGCTAGTGGGTTGGATGCAGATATTTTATTTTTTCTGTAGAGAATCATAGTTTTTAGTTAGATATTATAATTAAGATGACCAATTTATTTAGAGATTTAATTTTTAAATAAATTAGCTCCCACTATTTTTTGGATCCCTACACTCCCTATGTAGAGATGCTAAAATCTCTGCGATTATAGATTTCTAATGGGTGGTGCAGTCCCACCAACTGGCTCGTCACCTCACCTAACAGTTATTAGTGATGCGTTATTCAATGGGTGGATAACTCTTATCCAATAATTTTTTAATCATGGTGCACCCAAACTTGATCTCTAATTCATGAATCTCATCATGTCCGAAATATTGATCCACTCCTTAGTTAAGTCAGACCCACCATTTGCATAGATTGGATTCCTAATTGGGTCTCTCACCGTATCCAAAATATTGAGCCTAATTTTTCCTCCAGTCCATAGCATCCAATGTCTAATAGACATGGTTGCATCTTTTCGGTGCAATTGAACCACTATGACGAGCCAAAAACAATCAACCCTGGAAAGGGTTCGCATATCTACAATGGTGGAAGAACTTAGACTTAACCTTTTCTTAAGAAGATTTGATTTAGGTCTTATTAAACTTGACTAACAATAGCCATATCAATTATGACTAACCTAGTGGCATGGGTTTGCTCAGATTGTTAACCACCTTTGATCAGGACTGGGTCGACAAATATGGTAAGATAAGTGAGACCGGTGGAAGAGATATGCCATTAACTCAACCAGAACACATTCAAGTCGAGTAGCTTCCAATTAAAAATCAGTCGTTCGTATCTGTCAGACTTACCTTAGATACCAAATTGTTGACCCAGAACCATCAGGTTAGCCTACAATCCAGACTCTAACCACTGAGCTTAATTAGGTCTTAGCTTGATCGATCACTTATATGATTCAATCTTGACCCAGACTTAATCCTATTAGGTTGGTCAATTTGAGTACTCTTGATCCCATCTAACCAACTCTTAATTCGATTTGATCAACCGCTAGACCTAATCGAGCTACCCAAGCCTGAACCCAATTTTATGAATGTATCTTAAATCTAAAAATTCTCAATTTTTAGATTTAACATATTTCATAATCTTAATTCGTAATTAAGTTTAGGGTTCACAAACAAAATATGTAAATAAAATCTTAGGATTTCAGGATCTAGGGTTCGCAGAAAATAAGTTTTAGATTTCTGATTAAGGATGAACGTGCAGCACCCCTACATATCATAAGAACACCCCATCAAATGGAAGGAGAGGCCATTTAAACCCTACTTTGTTCTTATGATCGGATGGCCAAGGGGAACACCTTAATTAAAAATATGAAAACTATAAAACTAGTTAGATCTACATCATATATCTCATATATAAAAATTGATCTAACTATAAACATATTTTGCATACATCTTCATGTATCATATCATGCAATTTTTTAGATCTAAATTATCTCATAATCATCTAAAAAATTAAATTTAAATTGATCATATCAAATTAAAATCTATTCTATATAATTATGTAGAACTATTCTACAACTAGTCCAAACATGCATTCATCATATCTCATATGAACAAAAATTAAATAACTTTATTTTCTATTTTTTAGATCTTATTATAATATTTATAATATTAAAGAATAGTAAATAAATAGATCCAAAAATTATAACTAATCAAATTAAATTATGATCATGCTAGACTATACATAGAACAATTATATTCTACAACTAGTCATGCATCTTGTACAACTTAGATTTAAATTATTTAATTTTTTAATTTTAGATCTAATCATATCTTATGTGACATCTAAAATTACCTAATTATTAGATTAAAATTAACATAAAATTTAATCTAATAAAAAATACAACCTGGCTCTGATACCAGTTGAAGGGAAAATCTAGTTTTTTAGATCAGGTTCGTTCAGATCTGATTGGATCCAAAGAGATATTTCAAAAAAAAATTTCTTGGACCTAGATCAGATCTAAGACTTTTTAGATCTAATATTATTGATCTAATAAAAAAATAAAATAAAATAAAGAATAAATTAAATCTAATTTAATTTACTTTATTGAGGGTAATCTGATTATCCTATGATGATCCTGATATCTGCCTGAGGTTCTGGATCTAGCCACGCAAGTGCCTGGCCTCTATCTATATCTACTCAGATAGGATCTGAAGATCTTCTTCTTCTTTATTATCTCTCAAAAATTAGATCTGGATCTAATTTTGAAGATCTTCAAAACTTCTTTCGAAGATGTGAGTTATCTCTTACAGCAATGCTGCCTTCTTCCTTTTCCTGTAGCCTTTCTCTTGCTTGGATCATACCAAACTGAAGTCCAAAAATTCTTGTCCATGGGTAAGAGAGAGAAGACCTGAAGATGGCATGGCGGAGGAAGAGGGGCAGTCTTGTAGCATGGGCAATGGATCAAGCTTCTTAGATCTTGGCCCAGACAGGATTTTTATAGATCCTATTGTGCCATGCAGTGCCACATCATCCCGACCAATCATGATCTTTTATGCAATTACATCTAAATCTAATTGGTGGGATGACATCAATTGATCCAATCAGATGAGAGCCCCTCTGAATCATCCTTAGATGGCACCAAGACTGGTCAAAGATAAGTCTTTGGCGCCACCTAGGTAGAGTCCCCAAAGTAACCTAGAGTCCCATCTGTATGGGACTCCAGGCATCATTATCTTTGGGCGCATGCCTCCCTAGGCATGCACCCCCTCTCTTTCCACTTTTTAGTAGGGGGACAAATCTCTATCTGCTCTCCTATGGGTGCATGACACATGGGCAGATATCTAAGTGTCAAAGGTCAACGTTTGACCAAATGTCCGAAATAGGATTTAACAGATGATGAAAAATGGTAGATGTTATCTCAAATTCATCTTATAAATTAAGACAATCCTTTTCTAACCTGGACAAGCTCCAGTTAGACCAAGTAAAGGTACCTGAGTGAGCCAAGAAATATTTGGCTCAATCGAGACAAACTTTAATAATAATTAAAGGAGAACATTAGGCTCAATCATGTGCTACCATAATTTCCTTGAACCTAATTGAATCTAATTCAAATCAATTGAACTGGATTAGTCCAATTGATGATATCCAGATCCAAACCCTTGTTTGTGTGATCCAGTTAGGTTCAGTTCTATATGATATTGAGATATGTCATAATCTCTATCATCGACATCATCAAAATACCTTTCGATAGATCAGAACTTTTTTGATTCAGACAACTAATATGATTGATCATCTAAATCATTATAATTGCTCTTAAAATCCACCAGTGACACCTAGCAGCATATGGTGGCAATCCATCAAAACTAAAAATGAACCTCTCGGTGCAATTATCTATGTGATTAAGTTCTTCTATCTTGAGCTCCGACTGGATTGGGGTTAAGGTAATCTCATCAAACCCTAATATTCATCATATGATTAATCATTCGATTCAAGTTCAATGTGAAAACCTTAATAGAAACTCTTTCCATTATTTCACTCTGCCATGGCCATGGGCTTATGGACCTGATTCTCATGATCATCATAGAGCTTCTCCTCATCTACCGAGGTAGATAGATTCTCTATCGGTGCAATCCAATTCTTATAATGAACATGCTACAGCCAACATAAACCTCAAGATTCCAAATGGCTAGGAGACCAAGTTATGGTGTAGTCAAACTATAACACCTTTAAGGTGAACTGCTGATGCACATTAGGACAAAGAACTAGATACACAACTGCAGCTTCGAGCCAGTCATTGACGAGAAGGTAGACTTCCTAATGACTACTCGAGGTGGTCATGCTCAGTGCCCTCATTCTCTAACGAGTACCTGTACTCTCGCTTTAATGTCTCTACACCGTAGACTCAAAACTTATCTACTATAAAGAAGCGATTGTACACCAACCTTTCGGATCAATCACCATCCTCATGAAGATCATATGGTCAGGAGCATTTTATGAGTTAATAATGAAAATTTATGTCTTAAATTTTCAACTCTTGAAAATAAGAACTATCATTGCCATTGAGGGATGTATTACAGAAACTAAATACACATTATGATAGAAAATAATCCATTTTATTAGTTATAATCAAAATTATAATTTTTCCCTTAGAAGTGTATAACAAGTGTCAGTCAATTCTGGCTTCTAGGGCATACATATCTAATAAGGAGATAATCTCATTAATGCCATATCTGACTAGTCTCTTAATAGTACACTGGGGCTTGTGCAAAGCCACTCCCACTGGCACATCTCTGTCTGATGTCTATGGCTGCTTCTGCATATCTGTCTGAACTACCAGCCCACCATGCAGATTTTCAATCTGAGATAATATTTTTTTGCCCAGCTCCACCTCAACAGGAATACTCCTATAAATGGATGTAACCTGCATGCCATCATTCTCTGACTGGCCACCGTTGTTCACCTTTATTTCTCCAGTTCCATCTATCCCAGACCTCCTTAAGATGCTCTTCTCATCAAAGATAATGTCCTTGCAAATCACTGACTTCTGTGCTTGAGAGTCCCACAGTAGGTACCCCTTGACTCCTTGTGGATACCCTATCAATATCATCTTTTGAGATTTCAGGTCCAATTTGCTCCTCTCGGTTGCCTCCACACGTGCATAGGCCGTGCAATCGAAGATTTCAGGTGGCCAAGCTCCACCTTTCTACTTCAGACCTTTTCTGGAATGCATTCATTCAACTTATAATGAGAGGACTTATTCATAAGAAAATAAGAAAAAGTTAGAGCATCACCCCAAAAGGACTTTGAAAGTGATGTTTGCAGCCTCAAACTCTGTGCCTCCTCGATTAGTGTCTGGTTCATCCTCTCTATGATACCATTCTACTGGGGAGTCATCCTCATCGTGTAATGGCGTTTGATGCCATTTTCCTCATAGGACCTCCTGAACTCTAGGCTAGCATACTTTTCTCCATTGTTCGATCTCAGATACTTTACCTATCTTTCTGACTCTTCTACTTCAGCTCTCCAGGCTCCGAACCGGGCAAACACCTCTAATTTTTTTCTGATCAGATAAACTCATACCTTTCTTGAGAAATCATTAATGAAAGTAACTAAGTATTTTTCCCTACCTCTAGCTAATATAAGAATTGGTCCCCACACATCCGAGTGCACTAAATTCAGCACTCCCTCGCTATGCTTGGTACTTCTAGCAAACTTCATCCTATGCTGTTTGCCAAAGATACACGGCTCACAAAGATCTATGCCCTCCTTCTTTAGGACTGGGATCATACCTCTTCTGCTTAGTTCTGTAAGCCCATGGTTACATATATGATCCATCCGATAGTACCATAGTTGATATAAAATCTGCTCCTCCTATGCTGCTGCTAGCATCTCTGCACTATCATTTACTACTGAGCCTTCCATTCTATAAAGATTATTGCTCAGTCTTCTACCTCTTATCACCACCAAAGCTTTCTTAGAAATTTTCAGACATCCACTCCCAGTCTAGCTACTAAAAGCATAATCCTGCTCCTCCAAGTAGCCCAAAGAATTTAAATTCTTTTTCAACTCCGGTACATGCCTGATATTTGATAATGTACGAATGATCCCATCGTACATCCTCACCCGGATAGAGCCAACTCCAGCTACTTTGCATGGGTGATTATCTCCAAGGCTGATACTTCCACCATCAGCCTTCTGGTAGGTAGCAAACCACTTCCGATGAGAAGTATAGTGGTGCGAACATGTTGAATCTAATATTCACATAGTATCACACTCTATGGATCCATCTGATATAATTGACAGATCTTCTCCACTGCTCACAGAAGCTGTATCATCTTTCTTGCTGGCCTTTTTTTTTTTTGATCTCAAAAGGGGACAATCTCTCCTCAGGTGTCCAGGCTGATGATATTTATAACTTTTCAATGTCATCTTCCTCTGATCGTGAGACTTTGACCCACCCTTGAATTTTCCTCTTATCTTCTCCTTTGATCTTCTCCGTCTTTCGTTCACAGTCAAGATCTTAGACTTAGGGTCTCCCTTGTAGATCTTCTCCATTTGCTCATTTGATCTGAGCACACCAACAACCTCTTCATAGTTTAGGGTCTCCTTTCCATAAACTAAAGTTGTTATGAGACCATCATACGAACCTAGGAGAGAACATAATAGCAGCAATGCCCGATCCTCCTCGTCGATCTTCACTTCCAAACTCATCACCTCATAACACACCTGATTGAACCTTTGGATATGTGCAACAAGATCTCTACCTTCGAGCATCCTCAAACTATACAACTATTTCTTCAACCATAGTTTGTTCGTCATGTTCTACCCCATGTATGTGCTCTCCAATCTTTCCCAGAGCCCCTTTGCCATAGTCTTTGTACAAACCTTGGGCAAAACCTGATTGACCAAGCACATCTAGATTGTGCTAAAAGCAATTTTCTCCAACTCTTTTCAATCTTCAGCACTGATCTTTTCTGGCCTTTCTTTTATCAAGACCTTGTAGATCTTCTGCTGAACCAACAAGTTCTTTACTCTTTGCTGCCATAGGATAAAATTTTTCTTACCATCAAACTTCTCAAAATCCACCTTGAATTCACTTGATCCCATAACTTCAAACAAATCAAGAACAGATTTCTAACATCCTTCATGATCACACACCTATAAAACTATCCTTCATAGAAAATCTAACTAGCCCTAGATCTTCTTTCCAAACTTTTGTATCACCGTTCCTCCATGTAAACAATCTCCACCTCAATCTAGAGACAACCATGAAGCAAACTAGAAGTTTCTAGGATAAAACTTGGTGCAATAGATCCTGGATGTAGTAAACCCTTGGTGTCTTTCTTCCTTTCATGCAACACTGCACTGATACCAAATATTGGGAATATGCGCTCTTCCTACATGGATTGGCATGGCCACTAGTGATTAGCCAAGCAATAAGGAAGTACTTCTTAGAGATTTTCAGCTGGGTCGGCTCAGTCTCTTGGGTCATAAAAATTCATCTTTCTATCATTTCTATCTTCTACTTCCACTGAGACTAAGACAAATTAGTCTCAGACTGGGTTGGCCTAGTTTGCATGCCAAGTATGCCAAATACTATTTCTAACCCTTTCTTCTTCAAATTACTTTGTAATCTAGAGTTGTCCTTTATGTCTTGATTTAATCTTTATTTTGATCTCTAGAAATATGTATCCATTCTAGTACTTCTTCTCTAAAATCTTGAGTGATCAATCTTCGTTTGGATGAATTGAAACACTTGATATTTGTGAGCACTTTGAAATTTATAACTACACATCCTCACAAACATCATTAACAATTTAATAATTTATACTCAAATACTTTTGTTATCATCAAAATCAAACTAGGATCAATATTAGATTAAGTCTAATTGATTTATTAGATAAGCCAATTGCAAGAAAAAAATAATTTCTAGTTGGACTAGGATTTGAGTGCACCTAATTCATAATTGAGTTAGATTTAAATCAGATTTAAATATGGTTTAAACCTAACTTAATTAGGTTTCTAGTTGGACTAGGATCACCCATAATTAGCCTTGCATTAATCTTATTTTAATTAGATTAAAAATTAGTTTGACCTAGTCAATACATGAGAATCCTAGTTAGACTAGGATTCCTTGTTTCCTTCCTTGCGCAAATTACCTCCAACGCCCAGCTAATTTTATTTCTAGATTTTTTCTATGATTTCCACACCTAAGATTGATTTTCCTTGCCCCATATCTAGTTTAATTTGGATCAAATCTGATTTGGTTCATTTTGGAAAGTTGTTTTGAATTGGATTCTATTTGATAGAGTCCACTGAAACTAAAACACCTACTTTCCTTTTGCTCCTTTCTTTCCCATGTCAAGTTTTTTTTGTGCACCTGATATCTTGGGGTTTTTTCTTCTACACCCCTTGCTCTCTCTTTAACATCAATTATTCATGCAAATAAGCTGGGAGGCATCCAAGAGTTGGATGCCTCCATAGATGACTTATTTGACTAGGTTTTGACCTAGTCTTCCATTCAAATTGTCTCTCCTCATATTTAATAGGTTATGAACGTGAAAAATCTCAAGATTTTCATGGTAAAACTAGAAGGAAAAAGAGATTTGGTATGGGGATTAGGAGCACCAATTATCTTGGAGAAGGCTATTTCTTTTGGACATCAAAAGTTGATGTCTTAAAGAGACAAGGTAAGAGAGAAGATTGTCTTCTCTTATGATTTTGTTTAAAAATCTTTATCCTTTATTTTTGATCTATTTTTATATGATACAAATCTGAGAGAGAGAGAGGATGAGGGCATGGGGATCTATGCTCCAAGATGTTCGGGTATGAAGATCAAATTTGGACATGATCTAATCATGTCCTAATGAGAGAAAGAAAAGAGAAGATAGTCTTCTCTTAGGATTTCTTTGAGGATCCTTCTTCTCCATATTTTTAAGAGATTTTTCTATGAAAAAATCAAAGATTGTGAGATCTAGAAATATGAGAAAAGCCTAGGGGAGAAGGTCTTTTCTTTGTCCTAGCATAAAGATGTTTTCAAGATATCAGTCATTGATGTCCTGAAAGAGAAGATTTGTCTTCTCTTAGGACCCTTTTCTAATGTATTTTATTTTTGATTTATGGAAGATCCAAAGGTTGGATTTTTCTTTTAATCCTCCTCTTATTCTTCATCTCTAGGAATGTCCAAGAGATTTGAAGAATAAATTTAGATTAACCATCCAGAGGGATCTGCGAGAAGCTAGCACTTCGAGCGGATCTTTGTTTGACGAACCTTCGATTTTGTTGCAATCTCATATGGATCTCCTGTAGAGGCCGAATGCATGTGCGACTCCGAAGACAATAATGAAAATCAACCACAGGGTTTTTGATCCACACAAGATAAGATTTATGATCTCTCCTCTCACCTAGATATGATCTAGGTTTTAGATCTAGAATCATTCTAGATATAGGGTATTGATTTGATCAACACTAAACTCCTTTAATTTTAGATTTAGAATGCAGTATGACATGTTATAAGTCCTAGTTGTAGGATTTAGTAATTTGATTACATGCATTTACAGATTAAATGGTTTAATCAGCATGTTCTGCTGCATTATTTTCAAAAAATTTTTTGAAATTCATGCATGAAACCCTACATATTTTCCATCAACTAAAGCCTTAGCTTAAAGAAGTTCGACAACCCAAGTCGAAGATGGATATTAGATACTGTACTGAGTGACTTTAGGGTAAGTAGGAGTTATTAAAAAATGTGTCCAAAATTCAATCATCAGCTTATTGACGGTTGTGCTATTTTATAATTATAAATAATTTATTAATGAATAAAATTTTATTTTGACATTTTTCATTACAAATCTACATCTTCTAATAAACTCCATATTGTGATGAAGTTCTTAGGATTATTTAGTTTCTACAAAGAGAGAATTTATCGATTAGTCCTTAAACTGTTCATGATCAAATGATATGTTGTTAACTAGGATGATAACATTTATCAAGTGTAGATCATTGTATGCCATATAGATTGGTTATCCTCTTAACGAAGGAGTATGGAGACACTGGTATGGCATATAGGTGAGATATAAGGGTACATCATCACTGAACGTGACCAACTTCAGAACATTCTGCTATCCAAAATTGCTTTGATGGAAAATGGGTATAAGTGTCCCATAGACCTAAGATCATCATGGTGGCTTGCAAGAACTTACTATGCTTTGGTGCTGGACTATCTAAATTTTTGATTCAATGATGAAAGATTTCTGAGCATAGTCAAGTACCTATGAAGTAGGTGAATATCAAGATGGGATTGACCACTCCAAGAGTTTGGAGAAAATATATTACTATATTTAAATTTAGCAAAACCTTGGCTAGGATAATCCGTGAGATGGATTTGATATTTTAAAATATAATATGGATGACCTAATCAAAATTGATAATTAAACTCGGAGTTATCCTATGAGCATTTAAGTCAAGAGGATGAATTATATGGAAACTATATCAACATGGTAACTAAGAGTATTGCTTTATACATTCGACCTATCCTGCCATCGGATATCATTGCCAGATGATCATTTCGAGTAGTATAGAAATTTTTTCTATGCTATCAGCTTAGGTTCGAACCTATGGGGTCATACACATAAGTGATCTCAATGTGATCGAATGGTTGATCAATGATTTAAAATCGTTCTAAGATCAAACAATCAATACGATTGATGTTTAAACTAGTGCAAGTATTATAGGAGGATTGATTAGCGGTTGACTTAATTTAATTAAGCTAAAAGATTGAGATTAAGTCTAACTAAATAAGATTCAATTAGATTTAGTTTGGGCTTGATTGGATCAAGTTCAATTGGTTTATTGGATAAGCTAATTATAAGGAAGAACAAGTTCCTATTCAATTCAAACTTGTATGCATCTAATTACTAATTTGATTAAAAATTAAATTAGATTTAAATTTAATTTAATTAGGCTCTTAGTTGGACTAAGATTATTTCTAATTTGGTTGCATTAGTTTTTATTTAATTGGGTTCAAATAATAAGTTGAACCAAGTCAAAACTAGAAGTCCTAGTGTAACTAGGATTTCTTCATCTTACGCTAACTTTCTTTCCATGCCCCACCATGCCAATTTCCTTGGAATTTTTATGAAAAATTTTATTTCTAGAGAGTATCCATGCCTTTTTTATGTCTCCCATCATTTTACAAGGAAATTAGTTGTGGAATTGATCAAAACAAACAAATTATTTTGACCTAGGTCTCTATTGGATAGAGTTTGATACATCATCTTTTCTTATCTCTTTGAGGCACCAAACCATCTGATTTTCCTCTAATTTTTTCATAAGAAATAGAAAAATTTTGTACACATATTTTTTAGAGTCCACAAAAAAGAATAAGGAGAGGACGCCCAAGAGCGGGGCACCCTAATCCTTGCTCAATTTGGACCTACCTTTCTAGGTATTTGACCTAGACAAGGACTCTATCATAACTCTCTATTTAAAGGGAGTTAGGGCATAAGTTCTCTCTAAGTTTTAGAGCTGAGAGAGAGGTTTGGGGCATGGGAAGCTTGGGTGCAAAGAGGATCTGGGCGTGGTGCTTCATTGAGACACAAACCATTATATCCTTATGAGAGAAAAAGAAGGGAGAAGAAAAGTTTCTTCTCTAAGATTTTTTAGATCTCTTCTTCATCTATTTTGTGAGATTTTAGAAGAGTGTTTTCTCTCCCAAATTTTTTCACATCTCCTCTGATTATTGGAAGGTCCAAGTTTTGAAGAAGGAGATTTTTGATCAGCCATCAAAGAAGGATCTGCACAGTACTAGCATACTATGCTAATTTTCAGTCGTTGGACTTTAGATCAATGATCGAGGCTTTGTATGGACTTTCCATTGAGGCCGGATGCATGTGTGACTTGAAGCAATGATCTCAGCTTTAGATCAGCAAGTTAAAGACCCCAACTTGCAAAAGGTAAGTGAAATTTGATCTCTCTGTCTCTCCTACTTAATTAAATTTAGTCTCAGTTTGATGTTGATATGATCAACATCATTAACTTTATTTAATATTTTAATTTTAGATTTATTAGCATGCAGAGATCATGACATTAGATCATAGATCTAAGATTTATTTATATATTTTAATAAATTAATATGATTAATTTATTGCTTTCGCTGATTTAATTTTCAAAAAAATTCAAAATTTTTATAAGAAATTCTAATTTTTTTCTTCAATTGGTATCAGAGTCTAGGACTTTTGTGACATAATTTTTATACATATTTAGATTATTTATTTAAATTAGATCTAAATTATAATTTAATATTTAAATTTAAAATTAAATTAAAGACCGCATAAACTAATTTATAAGATTATCCTGCTGTAATGTTTACCCCTTATAGTATAAAAGTTGTCCCAGTTTGCATAGATCTAAAATTAATTATAAATTTATTAAATAAAATCTAGATTAATTTATAATTTATTAGATTTAA
Source organism: Cocos nucifera (assembly GCA_006176705.1). NCBI lineage: Eukaryota > Viridiplantae > Streptophyta > Magnoliopsida > Arecales > Arecaceae > Cocos > Cocos nucifera. Next base: position 46,060 of record QRFJ01005091.1, on the reverse strand, counting down.
AATTATTTAAATCTAATAATAAATATTTTAGATTGTATGGATTGATCTTGTAAGGTTGTCCTATTGTAAGGTCTATTCCTTACAGTATAAAAGTTATTCTAGTACATGCTGATCTAAAATTCTAATCATAAAATTTTAGATTTAATTTAAGAGATTTTATGATTTAATTAAAAATATTTTAATCTAATTTTTATAATCATAAATATATTAGATTTGATCTAAGGTGATTTATGATTAATAAGAATTAAAATTATTTTAATTTGAATTACATGAATATGTTTAAATTAGATCTAAATTAGATTCATGTTTATATTATTTGCATATTGATTATGAATCAAACATGTAACTAGTTGGTAGAACCATGTATTATTTTCCAAGTGCCAAACCCCAACCCTCCGCCCAAAACTTAATTAAGAATTAAGAGTTATTTGATTAGAATATAAGATTATGAATCCTAAGATACAAATCATAATACTTGGGTTAATGCGTTAGAGAGAATTAGGTTCATTAATTAAGTTAGGCGTATGGTTAGATTGAAGAATGGACTTAATTAAAAAGTTGACTAAATCTAATTAATAGTTGTCTTAGATTAAGTGAAGGATTCTCTAGATCAATTATAATAGTTGTAGTTGGTCAAGTCTATGTCTTTAATATACTTGATTCTTGGCTATGCGGTCCAGTCCGAACTGTTAGGTTGATCCAATTGAAACTAATTAACCAGTTGGTATCTAAGATAAGTCTGGCAATCTAGACTAGTAGTGAATTAGGTTCTTATAAAATTTTAGTCAAATTAAATCTCAATAAGTATGTGCTTTAATTTTAACCTAAGTAATATGATTGAGATAAGTATAATATGAGTAGTAGCAGATTCAAGACATACAAATGCTATACAGAAATTTAAAGACTAATCCAAGTAAATAATAAAGCAAGTAAGAAAGAAATCAAAGGCAGAACATAAACACAAAGTTTTATAGTGGTTTGGTACAACCTGCACCTATGTCCACTCCCCAAGCTCTCCTTGAAAATTCTACTATAATCCCATTGATTATAGTATGTTTATTTCTTTGGGCTCATAAATAAATTCAGTTAGTCTTTTAGGATCACCAACCAAAATCTTATATTGATAGTTTTTCAGGCTTACTATCAATACAGTTGGTTTTCTAGGATCATCAATTAAAAACTTACACCAATAGTTTTTCGAACTTACTATCAACCTAGTTGGTTTTATGGGCTCACCAACCAAAACCTGTATTAGTTTTCTAGGATTGCTCTTTTGATACTTCACTTCTCTTCCAATAATGCTTGAGAGGTTGTGCAAGATGTTGAAGAAGATATCTCTTAAAATCTCTCTGATTTCACTACTTGGTTCCTCTCTTTTCTCTTTTCTTTTGATGTGTTATGAAACTTACTCAAATCCAAATATTTTTCATTCATTCCCTCTTAATCTTTTCTTCTCTTATGTTTTCCTTTTATTTTCAATTAGTTCTATGGCCTTTAAACTCATTTCTAGTTCTTTATAGCCATTGGAGATAAAAAATAGTCATTGCAAAAAGTTTTGAGCAAAACAGGACAAGTTTCAGAACAAGCCATTATGCCTATCAAATAGCGTCGAGCTAGCTTGGATTTAGCTTCGAGCTGGCTCGAGCTGCAAAACTTTAAAAACTAGTTTTTTATCATCCTAAGAGAGCTAGATCGAATCCAATTCGAGCTGGTTCGAATAGTAAAATAGAAAAAATATTTTTTCTGCTATCCTAAGAGAGCTGGCTTAGATCCAATTTAAGCTGGCTTAGCTGCATGCTAAGCCAATGTATCAAGGGCGTGCCATGCCAGAGCTTGCTCGATTCTTAGGCGGGTCGTTTCTAAACTTTCCAACTTCATTTTTCTTCATTGTTTGACCTTCCAAATTTGAATGTTTTAGCTATAAATCTTTCAAATGATATTTATTTCTTTCTTTTTCATTTTCTTTATAACAAGTCATCCAAATTTATGGAAACTTCTTCTTTTAAGTGCTTTGGCTTGACATCTTGAGACAATTTCTCCCAAAGATAATTTCTTCAATGTGGGTATTTGAGAAATCCTATATTCAGTCTTGAAATATATGATTAGTAATATTTTTACTCAATATTTTGTGATCATCAAAATTAATCATAGGGTCAACATCAATGAATTTTCCTATAAAGAAAATCAAATCATCTATCATAAACTTTTTAACTTAAAGAATCAATATTGCTGACTTTTCCAAAATAATCTAGATCACCATGCTTCTACTACGTACTCTAATTTAAACCATCAAAATTTCTTAGACTCACTGAATAATTTTGATCAAAATATTACTTTATATTATAGACATAAGAGATCTAAAATTATAAATTCCAAATAAAGCTAAAGATTAACTTCCAATTCACATTCCTAATTTTGTCTAGAACATACCCATCTTGATTAATCCTTGAGTCCAATATCATATTCAAAGCCATTATATACATTTACTATAATCCAATATAAATTAAATCTTAATTATTTTATCAATTCAATTAAATAATTTCAAATCAAAATCCTATAAGTAACATCAATAGGAAAATCTTTTGATGCTTCGCTAAGTTAGGACTTAAATCAAAATATATAAGTAAACTGACTTAATTATCTCTTCTAAAGTTTCTTCTATCGAGATCCTTAACATCTATCAATATCCTTTTATAACAATTATACAAACCTCTTAAAATCAAATCACCATGCCATATTAGATTTTAACACCATCCTTAATAACAATGGCAAAAAAAACTCCAGATCAATTTATAAACCCAAGATTTTAAATTTACAATTTCATTTGTATCCCAAAATCCTGAATAGACATAAATATGATCTTTAATCTTGACCAAGATGGAAACCAAGAATTCACTAGCAACCTCAACAATAATGGCAAAAGATCCCTTGATCAATTTATAAATATAATCTTGAGTTGAAGTTTCATACGCACCATATAGTCTCTAATAGACCTTAATAAGATCTATTATTTGGATCTAAAAATGATAATTAAAACTATTAATGATTTCACTAGGATAAATATTCTAAAATCTTATAATCAATTTCTTTGATAAAAAATAAATTTCTTTGTAATGCTCCAACTATTTTTTTGTTTCTACAAGCAGGCTTCATACATGATCCTCATTCGACTATAAACCTTAAAAGAATATTCCAATCAAATATTGTATAAAATCTTCTTAGTCCAATCTAAAATAATATTTTATGAACAAAAATTTATCTCACCACTAAATAATTAATTTCAAAATCAAAGAATAATATCACAATATTCTTCTATATCAAACTTAAGCTTGCAATTTACTTAACTGCAGATGATCAAATTAATAATTATAATGCATGATAAAATATCATGGTCAAATCTCTTGCAATTTCTTTAAATCAAAATCTAACTAATCATGATCTATAGATTGCTGCATCATATATCAAACCCTATGAATTATTATTCTTTTGAAATCTTTTCATTCATAATCATAAGGGTTAGTCAAAAATCATGAAGATAACTTATGCTATAATTATCATAGTTCTATACCCCGATGTCTCTAGTGTCTACCCATCTACACTAATCCTATGTCCGATTTTACATGCCATAACTTATCCACTTATGCTCTGATACCATATTAATTATCATACCCCCGACCCGAGATGACAAGTCAAGAGATCATGGTAACCACTGCATAATCGTAGAGATCTCTCTTCACAAGTATGCAAGGCATTCTAAACACAATGTTAATGCATCACAATGAAATTCCTAATAAATTAAGTATAAAATTTAACTATCCAAAATCAATTATAATAACATTTTAACAATATTCAAAAGATCTTACATCAATTAAATCTTGAACAATAATCCTATAAAATATAATAATAAATCTATATCTAAACTCGATTGATACTATTAAGCTCACCTCTTATCTCACTCCTAATAATGCCCACATTTATAATTAAGTATCTGAATCTGAAAAATAAAATAGAGAGATGATAAGCTTGATAGCTCAGTAAGTAATAAATATCTTAACTAGATATTTCATATATTATTATAAAATATAATATTTGAAAATAATATTATGAATAAACATAAGAACATATTTCATGCTTACTTATATAAATCAAATATTTTCAAATATGCATATGCATACGAAATCATAAATCCGATTCGAAACAAAATAAATATAACTTAACAGCCTTAACTATGACAACATTTATCCTTATGGTAGGGCCAGAACAAAAATAGTGAGCTCAATCAAAATCCCAATGCATAACCCCTACTTGTAGGGTCCAAAATCCAATGCATAATCCTCATTAGCTAGGTCCAGAGTCCAATGTACAATCTTCATTAGCAGGGTCCAGAATACTAATGCATAATCCCCATTGATAGGATTCAGAGTCCAATACACAATCCCCGTTGGTGAGATCCAGAGTACCAATGTATAACCCCCATAGGCAGGGTCCAGAACATAGTTAGGCTGAGAGCACAAAATCTGATCCATATCGTAATACTTTTATAAGATAATATATATGTATCATAATTCCATTGAACATATGTATATCCTATGATAATTAATAAACTATTTTCAAAAATCTCAAATTTTTAAATTACTTTCCACTTAAAATATAATTTCATAAATCATGGACTATTTGCTTTCAAAATAAATGATGAAATATCTCTAAAAGATGTTTTATCACTTATCTTTATAGTAATAATGAATTGATATTTTCAATCAATCTTGAGAGAATCTTTCAGAATCTATTACTTAAAATATATTCATCTATTAGTCTTAAGCCAAAACTAATATAAACTCTAAGCTCCAATACCCTTTCAAAGCTAACAAAAGTGGTAGTATTCAATGTCCCAACCAGTCGGATCAAAGTATTTTTATCTAATTATGATTAGAATAGGAAACATATGGCTTAATAGAGATCAATGGTGATCAAATCTATTGGTTCTCAGGAGTCAACATGAAGATCGGTACATTGATTGGCAGTTAGGAGTCAATTTTATCAAGTAACTTCATTTAATCAGGATCTTTTAAAATATAATGATTTGATAGAGATTAATAAGGATCAAATCTTATGATTCACTGGGTTCATAAATTATGTAGAGAGAGAATATTAGAGAAGAGAGAAATTAATAAGATGAAATATGATCAGTCAAATGATACTTTCTGATGTCCTAATCGATTTAATCAAGATGATTTAATCAAATTATGGTTTAATTAATATTTAAATGATTCAATAAAAATCATAGATAATTAAATTTAATGATACTCGGGTCTAACCAAGATGGATGCTAATACACTACCCGACGATCGTGGATCAAGACTCACTTTGCAAAGATCAAATCAAAGTCATTGAAAGAGAATCTTTTACTAGATCAATCATAGCGAGAGAGAAGAAAAAACTTTATCAAAAAAATAATTCTAGAGAGAGAAAATTATAGATAGAAAATAGAGAGAGAAAGTAAAACTTTCTAGCGAGAGAGAGAGACATGATTCAAACTTAGAGCAGGAAGAGAGGGAAGAAAGAAACTTTCTCTTCTTTTTTTCTTCTTTTTCTTTTTCAATTTTCCTTTTTTTTTCCATGATGAAACAAGGGGTCACATCCCCCTTTTCTTCTTCTTCTTCTTTAAGAAAACAAGGGATCCTTTGATCCGCTTAGTTCTCGACGTGAGGAAGCTTCTTCCCTAGCTGGTACCACCCATGGCAAGAAGAGAAGGCCACGATGGCAGCCACGACATAGGTCCAATGACTGATGGTGGCTAAAGGTGATGGGAAAATTAAGAATAAAGCATGGAAAATAATGGATTTTCAGATGTTGATTTATTCAAGAAATTTTGGTGATTGCCAGCCAAAAACCATTTTTTCAAGACATGGAGAGATGTGAATATGGATCAATTAGAGCAGCAAGTGGTCCTTACCTTCATTCTAGTCGTGATTCAGTGCCTTTTTCTAATAAACACCGAGGTGGAGACAAACTTTGTTTGAGATGAAGACAAGCAAGAAAAATGATGAATGATTGGCTTGGAAGACCAAAGATCGAAGGTTATTGTTTGAGAAACCTTGGGTTGATTTAAATATTGGAGGAATCGAGGATTTAGAGGTTCCTCCAAAGTTTGGATTTGAAGGAAATTCGGACTCTTGCATGGAGTCGAAGATGGAAAGAACTCCTTCAAGAGTTCCGATTGCTCATAGCCCAACACATGCTGGCTTGGAAATATTTTTTTTTTTTTTTTTTTTAGGCCTACTTTATGATGTGTGTGGATAGGGTTGGGGTATCATATTCTTCCCCCTAAAAAAAAATTTCATCCTCAAAATTTGTCTTACTTATGCTTTTAAAAAAATATAGGATTCTTGGTTCTGATCTCATCCTCAAACTTTCGATATTCTAATCATTTTGAAAGGTCAAAACCAAAAAAGTTGATCTGAACCAGAACCATTCATTTCTTATAATTGAAATTAGTATCTCAATTCTAGATAAACATATCAAGTTTCACATCGAAATATCAATTGCTCTTGACTTAATCGATTTATCACAAGATCATGAATAATTTATGCTGCTCCTGACTTAATCGATTTATACTCTAGAATCAAAAAATATTATCCTTTCCATTATCAATGAATTTTCCTATAGAGAAAATCAAATAATCTATCATAAACTTTTAACATAAAGAATCAATATTGCTGACTTTTCCAAAATAATCCAGATCACCATGCTTTTGTTGTGCACTCTGATTTAAACCATCAAAATTTCTTAGACTCGCTGAATAATTTTGATCAAAATATTACTCTATACTATAGATGCATAGGATCTAAAATTATAAATTCCAAACAAAGCCAAAGATTAACTTCCAGTTCACATTCCTAATTTTGTTTGGAGCACAACCATCTTGATTAATCCTTAAGTCCAATATCATATTCAAAACCATCATATAGATTTACTACAATCTAATATAAATTAAATATTAATTCTCTTATCAATTCAATTAGACAATTTCAAATCAAAATCCTGTAAGTAACATCAATAAGAAAATCTTTTGATGCTCTGCTAAGTTAGGATTTAAATCAAAATATATAAGTAAAACTGACTCAATCATCTCTTCTAAAGTTTTTTCATTCGAAATCCTTATCATCTATCAATATCCTATTATAACAATAATCATACAAACCTCTTAGAATCAAATCAGCATGCCATATTAGATTTTAACACCATCCTTAATAACAATGGCAAAGAAACTCTAGATCAATTTATAAACCGAAGATTTTAAATTTGCAATTTTGTGTGTATCCAAAAATCCTGAATAGACATAAATATGATCTTTAATATTGACGAAGATGGCAACTAAGGATTTTACTAGCAACTTTAACAACAATGGTATATGATCCCTCGATCAATTTATAAATATTATCTTGAGTTGAAGTTTCATAGCACCATATAGTCTCTAGTCAACCTAAATAAGATATATTATTTGGATCTAAAAATGATAATTAAAACTGCTAATGATTTAACCAAGATGAATATTCTACAATCTCATAATCATTTTCTTTAATAAGAAATAAATTTATTTGTAATGTCTCCAACTATATTTTTGTTTCTACAAGTAGGCTTCATGCATGATCCTCATTTGAGTATAAACCTCAAAAAAATATTCCAATCAAATATTATAAATTAAAGATATTCTTAGTCTAATCTGAAATAATATTTTATGAACAAATCTTTATCTCACCACTAAATAATTAATTTCAAAATCAAGAACTATATCACATTATTCTCCTATAACAAATTTATGATTGCAATTCACTCAACCATTGATGATCAAATTAATAATCGTAATGCATGATAAAATATCATGGTCAAATCTCTTGCAATTTCCTCTAACCGATCATATCATGATCCATAGATTGCTGCATCATATATCAGACCCTATGATTCATTATTCTTTTGAAATCTTTTTATTCATAATTACAAGGATTAGTCAAAAATCATGAAGATAATTTATACTACAATTATCATAGATCTATACCCCAATGTCCCTAGTGTCTATCCATCTACACTAAATCTATGTCTAATTTTACATGCCATAACTTATCCACTTATGCTCTAATACCATATTAATTGTCACATCGTCGATTCGAGATCGTGAGTCAAGAGATCATGACAACCACTGCATACTCATAGAAAACTCTCTCCATAAGCATGCAAGGCATTCTAAATATAATATCAATGCATCATAGTAGAATTTATAATAAATTAAGTTTAAAATTTAATTATCCAAAATCAATTATAATCTCTCAAAAAATTTCAATAATATTCAAATGATCTTACATCAATTAAACCTCAAACAATAATTTTATAAAATATAATAATAAATATATATCTAAACTTGATTGATACTATTGATCCCACCTCTAAACTCACTCCCAATGATGCCTAAGTTCGTAATTAAATATCTAAATCTAAAAAATAAAATAGAGAGGTGATGAGCTTGATAGCTCAGTAAGTAATAAATATCTTACCTAGATATTTCACATATTATCATAAAATATAATATTTAAAAATAATATCATGAATAAACATAAGAATATATTTCATGCTTACTTATATAAATCAAATATTTTGAAATATGCATATACATATGAAATTATAAATCTAATGCAAAATAAAATATATATATAACTCAATAGCCTAAACTACGACCATATTTATTCTTGTGGTAGGGCCAGAATAAAAATAGTGAACTCAATCAAAGTACCAATGTATAACCCTCATTTGCAAGATCCAGAATCCAATGCATAATTCCTATTAGTAGGATTCAGAGTCCAATATACAATCTCTATTGGTAGGGTCTAGAATACCAATGCACAATCTTCATTGGTAGGATTCAAAGTCCAATACACAATCCCCCTTGTTAAGGTCCAGAGTACTAATGCATACCTCCATTGGCAGGGTCTAGAATATAGTTGACTGAGAGCACAAAATCCAATTCATATCAAAGTACTTTTGCAAGATAATATATATGTATCATAATTCTACTAAATATATGTATATTCCATGATAAGTCAATAAACTATTTTCAAAAATCTCAAATTTTCAAATCACTTTCCACTTAAAATATAATTTCATAAATCATGCATAATTCAAAGACTATTTGCTTTCAAAATAAATGACAAAATATGTCAAAAAGATGGTTCATTACTTACCTCTATAGAAATAATGAATCGATATTTTCAATCAATCCCGAGAGCATCCTTTAGAACATATTATTCAAAATATATTCATCTATCAGTCTTAAGCCAAAACCAATATAAATCCTAAGTTTCGATACCCTTACAAAGATAACAAAAGTGGTAGCATTCAACGTCCCAACTAGTCGGATCAAAATAATAATATCTGATCATGATTAGAATAGGAAACAGATGGCTTAATAAAGATCAATGGTGATCAAATCTATTGGTGTCCAATAGGAGTCAACATGAAGGTTGATACACTAATTGGTAGTTAGGAGTAAATTTGATCAAGTAGTTTCATTTAATCAAGGTCTCTTAAAATATAATGATTTGATATAGATCAATAAGGGCCAAATCTTGTGATTCACTGGGTTCATAAACCACGTAAAGAGAGAATATCATAGGAGAGAAAATTAATCAAATGAAATATGATCGATCAAACAATACTTTATGATGTCCCAATCGGTTTAATCAAGATGATTTAATCAAATCATGGTTTAATTAGCATTTAAAGGCTTCAATAAAAATCATAGATAATCAAATTTAATGATATTCAGACTTGATCAATACTATAAGAAAAAGGATAATTAGCTACACAACAAAAGCATAGCTAAAAAGCATCACAAAATATCTCTACCGACATAAAATGTATCGATAAAAATCCGTTGGAAAAAATGCTGTTGTTGATTCAATTTACCAATGTTTAAAAATTTTCATCAAAAAAAAGACATTTTATTGACATTTAGTAAAGCATCGATGATTATTTTTAGCTATGCTTAATAACCATCAGCGAAAAATTTTTTACTGATGTAAAGTTAATGTTGGAAATAGTTAATTTTACCTATGCTATACAAACATCAGCAAAAATAACTTTACCAATGCAAATATTACATCGTAAAAGATAAATTTTACTTATGCTAATAAAACATCAGAAAAAGTAGTTAATTAGTGACGTATGCAAATCATCGCCAAAAATATTTTTTGGCAATGCCTAATTAAGATTGGTAAATTATGGGCAATGATATAATTAGGTCGCCAATGTGGGAATTTACCTACATTTTAGTTGCGTCGCTAGTTTCTGCGATGCAACATAAGTGTATGTAAATATATTTGATGATGTTTATTTACATCGATAATTTCAGAAGCGTGGCTAAAGGTGGCATGCTAACACGCTCTTTCGCAGTGCTATTGTGGATTTGTCAATGCTAATTAGCATCATTAGAGCTATTATCGATGCTTATTTTTGCATCGCTAATTATTTTTAACAAAAAAAATAATTTCTTTGATGCCAATTTTTTAAAACCTATGGATGAATAAACATATAATATCTATCTTCTTCATTTACACATGCAAAAATCAAATTTATTTTACTTTAGAACATCCATATAAAACTATGTATATATACAAAATATCATACATACAATCGATGTAAAATAAGTATATATACAATCATAAAGAATGTCATATAAAAAATATATACATTCAAACAAAATAAAATTTTACATGTTCAGCTACATATCATAGACCTCCATTAGATTAAAATATCAAGTTAGTAAACAAATTATTTACTAAATAATGAAAATATATTGATTAAAAATAATATAAAATAATATCAATCATAGAGAACATCCATCATCATAATCGATAGAGTCCTAATTATAAACATCAGTAGAAATATCAAAAGTCAGTGGAGGAGGCATACGGCAAAATAACTCATCAAGCTTTGCCTTAAATACGACAAGCTAGGACAAAAGCTCAGCATTGGCCCACCATAGGTCTGCTATCTCCTCCTAATGTCTCTTCTCAGTCTCAGCATGTCTCCTCTCCATCTCATACAGAGGAGCATCACAAGAAACATGTGTTGCTATAGAGGAGCTGGGGGCCACAACCCCATATCCCAACCCTATAACATAGCTAGGTCTCCTACTAAGCACCTCATCACAGATATCATCATCTATGGGTGGGGTGGAGCCCTCAATTGGAGGTTGAGATCGTATCTCATCCACTTCTAATTAAAGAAAAAAATAAATATAATCAAAAGTCTAAACTTTATAATAAAATTAGAATAGAACTTAATCATTTAATACTCACATATCTCCCCCTAGTCCTAGGAAGCCACTCCCCCATCGCCCAACGATGGGTCTTCTGGTAGATGTCAATTTGCAAGGGCAGCTATCCTATCTTGATGTCCCTCTAAAATTTATTATTGTAAGTACATAGACACATACATATTCTAACAAATCATTAAAGCTGTATGTATGTGTACTTATCAACTCATACTGATACTGCATAAATGACTTTGATCTGCCATAATACATCATCATGAGCCTCAACCGACTCTGTAAGACCTTTTCATAAAAGGCCTAATAAGTAAATGCAATCAAGATATTAGTGAACATATTACAATACCACATCAATTCAATAATCAATATTTTTAATATATATAATAGTTATACCTGATATGCAAAATCCTTGTATTTAGTGTAGAGGAGATTCTAGTCGGGAGGTGATACACTCCTATGCAGTATGTCATGTGCCGCAAGCACCCCACGTGCATGGAAGACCTCCTTCTAGTGGCTATGGAGCTTATATCTAAACCCTCTAAGTACCTCCCCATATACCTAAGGATAGCCTTTCACACATGCTGGGTAACAATCTCCTCGATATCAAAGTCATGCTTCAAAAATAATATACCATATATGAGATTTTTAAAAAAAATAAAAATTAAGTAATTATGAAATAAATATAAATAAATAAAAAGATCTATATTTAAAAAATATAACATGATTTATATTTAGTTACCTACAAATGATCGAGGAGGATCTGCTACTGTGGCTTTGTAACTCTACACTAGTTGAATAGTATCAGGAGAGCATACAATCGAATAGTAATGCCAATCTTGCACACGTATGGACCCTGATGTAATGCTCAAGTGGTATGATATATCTTGGTGGGATGGCTGATAGTACCAAATCTAGAATTTCAAAACTAGATCTTAAAATTTTTTCAAGATCAGGTAGTGGAAGACTAAAATTAAATAAAATTAATTTTAAATTCTAAAAATATCCTAGATTTAAGATCTATTACATGATCATGACATGTTATTAAATCAAAAATTAAAAATTTAAAGAAGAAACTAAAATATGTTGATCACATCAACATGCATATACACTACATCTAATGTAGGTATGAAAATAATAGATCAGATCTATTACCTGTGCAAGTTAAACATTCTAACTTGCTAATCCAGGCTTGAGGATGATGTTGCAAGCCACACACAGTCTAGCCTCTAGGAGTCATCCATACGAGCCCACAAACCACGATCAGAAGTTTGATGTAGAAAATCGATACAGTATTCTAGTACTATGCTGATCCTTCTTTGAGGTCGATCTATAACGACCTCATTCAAATCATGGACTCTCCAATTTTTAAATGAAAGGAGAATAGCTTTTGAACCTGAGATACCTTTAAAAAATCTCTAAAGAAGGAGGAAAAGATATGCTTCGTCTGTTGGTGTGCCTTTGGTTCCTTTGCTTGAGCTATGGCATCAGTGCTATCGCAGTAGAGCAAGAATGGACTGTCTAGGGAGGATGCTACTCCAAGCTCGGTGATAAACTTTCTCAGCCATATAGCTTTCTTCGCGGCATCTGATGTTGCGATGTACTCTACTTCGTAAATAGAGTCTACCACAGTATGCTGCTTAGAACTCTTCCAATAGATAGCTCCACTATTTAAACTGAATGAGTTTGGCCACTAGGGAAAGCTCGGCTGCTAGAGAGAGAATTTTTGATCGAAGCTTTTTCATGATTACCAGCTGCATTAGGCCAAGTACCAGACTAGACTTCGATGGGAGTAGGATTTATTCCTAACAATAGTCTCCGTACTCCCAAGTTCGAAACTCGAAGGAAGGGAGTACTAAAAGGGCAACTGCCGAAGTCCTTTTCAGGGCTCTACGTCAGTTTAGGTTGAAGTTTGGGGGAATTCTTATCTCCAACAAAGGTTGATGTCGAAGTTGAGGCTCGGACACAATAGGACCATTATTGGGGTCTCTCCTCTCATCTCATCTAAACTGAATAAGGTCTTCAACTGATGAGGTTCTTCTCCTGTACCTAAGAGGCTGTGAGGGTATATGAGGGCCATTGTCAGAGCTTCTTCCTCCATCTCGTCTAAAATGAATGAGATCTTCGACTTTGCACATGTTAGGATGAGGTTCTCCTCTTATTCCTAATGGACTGTGGGGGCACATAAGGGCCATTGTCAAGGCCTCTCCTCCGATCTCGTCTAAAATGAACGAGGCCTTCGATTTTGCTCACGTTAGGATAAGGTTCTCCTCATGTTCCTAACGGGCCGTGGGGGCACATAAAGGCTATTGTTAGGGGCCCTCCATCTCGTCTAAAATGAATGAGTCCTTCAACTTTGCTCATGCTCGGACGAGATTCTCCTCTTGTTCCTAACGGGCTATGAGGGCACATAAGAGCCATTGTTAGGGCCTCTCCCTCCATCTCATCTAAATTGAATGAGGTCTTCGACTTTGCTCACGTTAGGATGAGGTCCTCCTCTAATTCCTAACATGATCATTTCTAATTATTTTTTTTTGTCATCACATAATTTTTGCACTAAGAAATAATAATGTTGAAATGAAGAAGTTTTATTATGAAAAAATTACTAGTAGTACATCCTCAGATTTTTTGAGTTCTAAGGTCATGGGAGCGTTATTCCTCCAAGCTCCTTCAGACGATAAGTTTAGGGCCGGACGACCTCCACCACCTCATGTGGACCTTCCTAATTTGGGGCAAGCTTTCCCTAGCTTTGAGACTAAGAGATGGCGACTCACCAAAGTACTAAGTCCCCCACTCTGAATGTTTTAATTTTGACTCTGGAGTTATAGTACTGGGCCACCTTTCATCTATAGACCGCCATCCGAACCTGGGCTTTCTTCCTTTTTTCTTCCAGCAGGTCGAGGTTGACTCTGAGGTCCTATGGGTTGTGCTGCTCGTTGAAGGCCATGACCCATGCTGAAGGGAGCTTAAGTTCAACTGGGATGACTGCCTCTATTCCAAAGGCCAAGGTGAATGGTGTTTTCTCAGTTGGTAGCCTTTGAGTAGTTCAGTATGCCCAGAGGACGTGGTAGAGTTTGTCCATTAGACCTCTTTTGCTCTATCGAGCCTTATCTTGATGCCTTGCAGCAAAGTTCAGTTGGTCACTTTAGCTTTCCCATTTGCCTGTGGGTGAGCTACCGATGTAAAGTGGTAGGAGATGTTTAGGTCTTTGCAGAATTCAACAAACCTCATTTCGATGAATTATCGTCCGTTATCGATTATGAGGATTCAGGGTAGACCGAATCGGTAGACTATTGACTTCTGATGTAAAGTGGTAATCTCTTTAAACATTGCCGATTATGATGTATGCCGCATTTTAGTAGATAATGGAAGCTCGACCAACATATTGTTTTATGATACCTTCTTGAAAATGTCCTTACTCAATAACCACTTGGGGCCTATAAACTCCTCATTGATAGGCTTCACTAGCGATGTCATACTAGTTGAGGGTATAATAACTTTGGCCGTGACTGTGGGGCAATGTTCGAAACTAGCGAAGGCACAGATCGACTTTTTAGTCATAAGGACTCCGTCTACCTATAATGCTATTCTTGGCCAATCTGGTCTAAATGCACTTTGGACAGTGGTATCAACTTATTATTTGAAGATGAAATTTTTGATAAGTTACGGGATCGAAGAGGTCAGGGGAGATCAAGCTCTGGTAAGGCACTGCTACTCAATCGCCCTGCATAAGGAAGAACGGTCCAACCCTTATCCTATTGATGGGTTGGATGTTCGCAACGACCTTACTGAGGAGCAGGATGAGCCTATGGAGGACCTCATATCTAAACCCTTGAATGATGGAAATGTGGAGCACACTGTACAAATCGACTCCAACTTGGGGGATGAGGTTCGGGAGCAACTCGTCACCTTCCTTAGGAAGAATGCGGACGTCTTTGCTTGGGCTCCAGCAAATATGCCAAGAATTGATGTCGAAGTTATGAAACATCGACTGGCTATTGATCCAAAGTATCGATCAATAAAAGAGAAAATATGCAGCCATGCCCCGAAGAGGTAGAAAGTAATTATGGAAGAAGTAGGCAAGCTCCTCAAAGCTGCGTTCATCCAGAAAGTCAACTATCTGACCTAGGTCTCAAATATGGTCCTCGTCAAAAAGGCAAGCAATAAGTGGAGGATGTGTATAGACTTCAAAAGGCTAAACAAAGCCTGCCCAAAGGATAGCTACCCTCTTCCTAGGATTGATCAATTGGTACATGCAATCTCGGGCCATGAGCTCCTCACCTTCATGGATGCTTTCTCCAACTATAATCAGATATGGATGGCACTAGAGGATGAGGAGAAAATTGCTTTTGTTACTGATCATGGTCTTTACTATTATAGGGTTATGCCCTTTGGGCTCAAGAATGCAGGGGCAACATACCAACGCTTGGTCAACAAAATCTTCAAGAAGCAGATCGACCATAATATGGAGGTGTATGTGGATGACATGCTCATTAAAAGTCAAGCTTTTGTAAATCACCTTGCCGACCTTGAAGAGACCTTCAGTGCACTCAGAAAGTACAAGATGAAGCTGAACCCAACCAAGTGCACCTTTGATATGACCTCTGAAAAGATTTTTGGGTTTATGGTGTCGAGGCGCGGGATTGAAGCACATTCAGAGAAAATTCGAGCCATTCAAGAGATGACTGCTCTAAAGATAGTCAAAGAAGTCTAGCGCTTGACTGGAAAAGTGGCATCCCTAAATCTCTTCATCTCGAGATTGGTCGAGTGATGCATGTCCTTCTTCCAAGTTCTCAAGTAACCAAAGAATTTCTATTAGATGATGGAGTACCAACAGGCATTTGAGGAGTTCAAAAACTACCTCAACTCACCCCCACTATTGGCAAAGCCCAAACCTGGAGAAGAATTATTCTCGTACCTAGTGATCTCTCCGACGACGTTTGCAGCAGTCCTAGTCAAGGAGGAAGCAAAGATATAGTGGTCGATCTACTACATAAGTCGAGTCCTAAGAGATGCAGAGATCAGATATTCTAATCTAGGGAAATTGGCTTACTTTCTTCTAATTATTGTCAGGAGGCTCCGACCTTACTTCTAGGGGCACACCATAATGGTCCTCATAGATCAACCAATAAAGACAGTCCTTCAGCGAATGGACGCTTCTAGGAGAATCGCAAAATGGGCAATCGAGCTCACAAAATTCGATATCAATTATCGATCCCGACCATCGATCAAAGTTTAGATATTAGCAGATTTTGTAGTAGAGTGTACCATTCTCGATGATGCCGAGCTTGAGCAAAATGAAATCGATGCTCTGCTATCACAACTAAACCTTCCTGAAGAGATAGCCGACCTTTTCAAAGGTTTTTGGGCTCTGTACATGGATGGTTTGTCCAACTCTGCTGGAGTAGATGCGGGGTTGGTCTTAGTAAGCCTCGAGGGAGTCATCGTCGAGTATGCACTGGGCTTCAAATTTCCTACGATTAATAATGGGGCCGAGTATGAAGCGCTAATCATCGGGTTAAAAATTGCAAGAAAATTAAGAGTAGATTGGCTTCAAGTCTACAGCAATTTCTAATTAGTGGTCAACCAAGTTAGTGGCAGCTATGAAGCGCAAGAGGAAAGTATGATGAAATACCTCGAGAAAGTAAAGGACTTGACTCCGACCTTCAGCTATTTCGGCATTCGATAGATTTCGAGAGTAGAAAATATAAGAGCCGACCATTTCTCCAAGTTGGCCACTTCAGCTCAAGTCAAACTATTCAAAGAAGTATTTTTTTGAGACCCTGAAGTGCCCAAGCTTAGAGGAATCGTAGGTCATTTTGTAGATAGAACTCGAGCCAAGCTGGATCAACTCGTTGGTTGCCTACCTCAAGGAGGGAGTCCTTCCTTAAGATCCGAAAGAAGCTCGGAAACTTAAGAATCAAGCCTCCTGATATGTTTTGTATGAGGACAGGTTGTATAAGAGGTCATATTCGCTGCCGCTGTTGAGATGTCTCCGACCTTTAGAAGCTGACTTCGCATTATGAGAAGTGTATGAGGAAATTTGTGGAAGTCATGTAGGAGCCAGGTCTCTATCGCAAAAGCTACTTCGATAAGGGTACTATTGGCCAACCTTATACCATGATTCTATGGAGTACGTCAGAAAATATGACCGTTGTCAGAAGAATGTGAGCATACAAAGATGGTCGGCCTCCAAGCTTACTCTGCTAAGTGCACCCTGGCCATTTGCGCAGTGGAAATGGACATACTTAGCTCTTTTCCAATAACATCCGAGCAATGGAAGTTCCTTCTGATCGTGATTGATTACTTCACCAAATGGGTCAAAGCCAAGCCTCTAGCCAAAATTACTGAAGCCAAGGTACAAGACTTCATTTGGAAGTCAATAGTCTGTCGATTCGGTCCACCTCGAACGCTCATAATCAATAACGGATGATAATTCATCGGGATGAGGTTTGTTGAATTCTATGAAGACCTAAACATCTTCCACCACTTCATATCGGTAGCTCACCCACAGGCAAATGGGGAAGCTGAAGTGACCAACCAAACTCTACGACAAGGCATCACGATAAGGCTCGATAGAGCAAAGGGGGCCTAGGTGGACGAACTCTACCACGTCCTCTGAACATACCGAACTACTCAAAGACTATCAACTGGGGAAACACCATTTGCCTTGGCCTTTGGAATAGAGGCAGTCATCCCAATTGAACTTAAGCTCACTTCAGCATGGGTCGTGGCCTTCAATGAGCAGCACAACCCATAGGACCTCAAAGTCAACCTCGACCTACTAGAAGAGAAAGGAGAGAAAGCCCAGGTTCGGATGGCGGTCTACAGACGAAAGGTGGCCCAGTACTATAACTCCAGAGTTAGAAGTAAAACTTTTAGAGTGGGGGACTTAGTGGTTCGATGAGTTGCCGCCTCTTAGCCTTAGAGCTAAGGGAAGCTTGCACCAAATTGGGAAGATCCGTATGAGGTGGTGGAGGTCGTTCAGCCCGAAACTTATCATCTAAAAAAGCTCGGAGAAACAACGCTCCCACGACCTTGAAACTCAGAAAACCTAAGGATGTACTACCAATAATCTTTTTACAATAAAATTCCTTCATTTCAATATTATTATTTTTTGGTGCAAAAATTATGTGATGATAAAAAAAAAATAATTAGAAGTGGCTGTGTTACAAATAGGAGGACCTCATCCTGACATGAGCAAAGTCGAAGGCCTCGTTCATTTTAGACGAGATGGGAGGAGAGGTCCTAACAACGATCCTTATGTGCCCCCATAGCTCATTAGAAATAGGAGGAGAACCTCATCCTAACATGAGCAAAGTCGAAGATCTCGTTCATTTTAGATGAGATGAAAGGAGAAGCTCTAACAATGGCCCTTATGTGCCCCTACGGCCCATTAGAAATAGGAGGAGAACCTCATCCTAACGTGAGCAAATCGAAGGCCTCATTCATTTTCAGATGAGATGGAGGAAGAGGCCCTGACAATGGCCCTTATGTGCCTCCACAGTCCATTAGGAACAGGAGGAGAACCTCATCCTAATGTGAGCAAAGTCGAAGACCTCATTCTATTTAGATGAGATAGATGGAGAAGCCCTGACAATGGCCCTTATGTGCCCTCATAGCCCGATAGGAATAGGAGGAGAACCTCATTCTAACATGAGCAAAGTCGAAGGCCTCATTCAGTTTAGATGAGGTGAGAGGAGAGGCCCCAACAATAGCCCTATTATGTCCGAGCCTCAACTTCAACGTCAACATTGGTTGGAGATAAGATCTCTCCCGAACTTCAACCTAAACTGATGTTGAGCTTTGAAGAGGACTTCGATAGTCGTCCTTTTTGTACTGTCTTCCTTCGAGTTTCGAACTCGAGAGTAGGGCGACTATTATTGGAGATAAATTCCTCTTCTACTGAAGTCTAGTCTGGTACTTAGCCTAATGCAATTGGTAATCATGGAAAAGTTTTGATCGAAAATTCTCTTCCCAGCAGTCGAGCTTCTCCAGCGGTCAAACTCATTCAATGGCCAAACTCCTCCAATTAGACTCCAAACCCAATCAAACTTTTCTAGAGGCCGAACTTCTTCCAGATTCCTTCAGTAGTCAGGCTTCTATGGAAGCCGAACTCATTTTGAATTTCTTCTTTAGTCAAACTTCTATGAGAGCCAAACTCCTTTCGAATTTTTCCTTCAATCAGACTTTTATGGGAGCCAAACTCCTTCCAGACTCCTCCAACAGTCGGGCTTCTATGAAAGCTGAACTCCTTCCAAATTTTTTTAGTAGTCGAATTCCTACAGGAGCCAAACTCCTTCTGGATTGTTCCTTCAGATGGATTCCTATAGGCGATCCCACTACTGAATAGTTATAATTATCATTTGTCAAGATAATTATGATTGTCATTTATCAAGATAATTATAATTATCATTTACCAGGATGATTACAATTGGCATTTATTAGGATGGTTACGATGGTCATTTATCAGGATAGTTACAACAAGCTTCATCTATAAAAAGGGATCCTTCAGATATATTTTCTCTAAGCTTTTTCTTTCTTTTCGAAACTTTGCCGAACCCCTCTCTGAGCAATCCATTTCTATTGGCCAGAAAAGCTAACTTGATCATTGGAGGGTCCTATCGGAGCCACCACCCCCAACTCCGATTGGGACTTTATTTTATAGGTCATCGACGGCGACCTCAACTTCTTCGACTCTCGCTCGATCCGACGTCAAGCAAATTTTGCACCAACAGGTGAATTTTATGTTGGCAAAAGTCTTATTTCTTATAGTGCAAGATGGATGCTAAAATACTACTCGGCAATTGTGGATCAGGACTTACTTTGCGAAGATCAAATCAAAGTCATTAAAAGAGAATCTTTTACTAGATCAATCATCAAGAGAAAATTTTATATAGAGAGAAATAATTTTAGAGAGAGAAAATTACAGACAGAAAATAGAGAGAGAAAGTGAAACTTTCTAATGAGAGAAAGATGGAATTCAAACTTAGAGCAGGGAAAGAGGGAAGAGAGAGAGAGAGAGAGACTCCCTCTTATTTTTGTCTTCTTTTTCCTTTTCTTTTTCCCTTTTTTTCCTTCTTTTTTTTAACCATAGTGAAACATGGTGTCACTTCCCCCTTTTCTTCTTCTTCTTCTTCTTTAACAAAATAGGGGATCGTTTGATCTGCTTAGTTCCTAATATGAGGAAGCTTCTCTCCTGGCCAATATAGCCCATGGCTGAAAGATCAAGCCATGACGGCGACCATGACCTAGTTTTGGTGACCGCCAATGGCGAAAGGTGATGGAAAAATCAAGAATAAAGCATGGAAAACAAGGGATTTTCAAAGGTTGATTTATTCAAGAAATTCTAGTGATTGCTGGTCAGAAATAATGTTTTCAAGACTTGGAAAAATTGGAATATGGATCAATTAAAGAACCAAGCGATCCTTATCTTCATTTTGGTGGTGATTTGGTGCCTTTTTCTGATGAATATAAGGGTGGAGATAGACTTTGTTTGAGATGGAGATGAGAGAAAAATGATGAATGATCGACTCTAAAGCCCAAAGATCGAAGGTGATAATTTGAGGAACATTGGGTTGATTTAAATACTAGAGAAATCAAGGATTTAGAGGTTCCTCCAATGTATGGATTTGAAGGAAATTCGGACTCCTGCATGGAGTCAAAGATGAAAAGAACTCCATCAAGAGTTTGGTTGCTCATAGCCCAGCATATGTAAAGCACGTGTTGGCTTGGAAATCATTTTTTTTTGTTTTTAGGCCTTCTTTAAGTTGCATGTGGGTGGGGTCGGGGTATCATAATATGATGAGGGTTATCTCTATCCTGACATATTTTAAGACTAGGGTTTTGCTATGGTGCTTGTATATAATATTTAATTATAAAGGATATTTAAGGTATTACACATTGCCAATATTTATCATTTTTTTAAAATAATATTTTATTATTTTTTCATTCTTCTTTCTCTCTCTGCCCATGGCTTCTCCACGCCCACCCCCAAAGCACCACCCCTGACTCCTCTGCACCCCTCTCGATCCCCCGCCTGTGGCTCCTCCATCTCCCACTAACTATGGCTTCTTCACATCCTTGCTAGCATCCGTAGCTCCTTCATGCCCTCCCCCCAACCCACTGCTCATAGTTTCTCTATCTCCCACTACTTGTGGCTTCTCCATGCCCCCCCAGCAACCATGGCTCCTCAGCCCTCATTCCCCCAACCCCCTAGATGCCCGTGGCTCCTCTACTCTTGATCCTCCCCCCGCCCTGCCCCCTCACCCCCCTAGTGCATCCCAACACCCCCGACAGCTTCTTCACGCCACCATAACCCCCCCACCTCATGCCACCTATGCCTCCTCCACCTTCAATAGCCCACAAAGAAGAGAAATTATTGCAAAACCCTGGTACATGCAATATTTAGTCCATGGAGAAGGCTTTTTGAAAAAAAAAAGCTTAATTTAATTTGTTGGGAATGTGTCCTAAAAACAATAGTGTATGATAGATCATTGTGAATTTGTTATATGAATTGTAATTGCATCATATTAATAAATGTTATTGTTGGCAGTTCATCATAATTTTCCATCTTTCTTATAAAACTTTATTATGATGAAGTCCTTAAAACTATTAATAATTGATAAAGAAAGATTTATCGAATAGTTCTTAAATTTTGTTCGTGATCAAATTATATGTTATTACTAAGATGATAATGTTTATTAAGTATAGGTCATTGTGTGCCATATGAGTTGCTTATCCTTATAACTAAGGAGTATGGAGACACTGGTATATATGGTATGCAAGAAAAATGTAGGAGTATATTTCATGGAATGTGACTCAGCTATGGAGTGCTCTACTATTAAGAGTTGTCGCGAAGGATATGGGTATAAGTATCCCTCTCACGTAAGATCACCATAATGATCTGCAAGCAACTCACTATGTTTTGGTACTAGGCTACCTATATTTTTAATACAGTAATGAAAGATTTTTGGGCACAGTCAAGTACTTGCGAAGTTTATGTGTTAGTCAAGATGGGATGAATCATTCCTAATTTTAGAAGATAATGCTTCACTATGTTTCAATTCAGTAAAACCTTGGCCAGGATTATCCTTGTAATATGTCATGAAATTTATAAGTTTGAAACATAACTTAGATGATTGATTAAGAGTTTGACTATTTACTCTGAGGTCATCATAAGCATTGAGGTCAAAGTGATGAATTATATAGTAACCATATGCTAAGGTTCTTGAATATTACTCTACAATAATTCGACCTATTAGAACGTTGGGTATCATTGCTAAATAGTCATTTCAATTAGTACTAGAATTAGTTTCTATAATACTAGCTTAGTATTCAAACCTAAGGGGTCACACACAATAAAGGTTTCTATCAGATCTGATATTTGATTTATGATTATAGATCATAAAAGGGTATAATCATCAATATGATTAATGATTAATCTTATGTAAAAGTTGTGATAAAATAATTTACTTATAGTTAGTGAATTTTAGAAGGATTAATTAGTAGTTAGATTGCTGATTAGTTGAGCAATAAGATTTGGATCAAGTCTAATTCACTTGGATTGGATTAGGTGTGACTTGATTAGGTTATAATATGACTTAATTGCTAAGAAAGATTAATTTTTGATTTAGTCAGAACTTGAGTTTAATTAATTCCTTATTGGATTATGATTTAATTAAAGATATTAGGTTCCTAATTTAATTGGGTTGACTCATCCGTTTAGGTCTAACCAAATGTAATTTGGATGAGGACCAAATGGAATCAAACTAGAGTCCAAATTGGTTTGGACTTCTCCATAATGCCATCCCCATTTCGATGCCAAAAAGATGTCACACACTCTTTATTTTTGTATGAATAATCCTCACACTAAACCTCATTCCATGCCCCCACTTTTCCCTTGTTGATAAGGCTTGGGTTTGTTTTGGCTCAAATTGGTTTTGAATTTAAATCAAAAACAAACCTAATCCTGATCCTTATCCACCCTTGGGATGCCAAAATTTAAAGGGGGTTTTCTTGGGCGTGTGTAAGGGATCTCTGAGAAAGTGTTTCACTATGAGAAAAGAAGAAAAAGAGAGGGTGGGCATGAGCTTTCTGGGCATGGGTTGCTTCTTTGCCATGGAGTTTGGGAGAGAGAAAAAGAAAGAGTCTTAGGGTTTTCTCCCATTCTCTTTATATCTCTACCTCTTGATCCTCCAATCTTCTTCTCCTTCTAGAAGAGTCCAAGAGATCTAAAGAAGGAGCCAAATCAGCCATCATGAGGGAGCTCTACAAGGGAGCTAGTACCTCGAGGAGTTTATCAAACCTCCAATGAGTCAGGAGCTTCGTGTGGATACCTATGAAGGCCGGACGTTAATGTGACTGCTATGCGACTAAAGAACTAGTAAATCCATGATAACCGACTATGGTGAATATTGGCCGATGCTTAGGTATTGAGATTCAATCTCAATTACTTTGTAGATATGATCTATTATTTTGATTTCATTTTCATGCATTCTATGTTTGTCATGGAACCTTGCTTAGGTAGTTTCTTAGATCAGATCTAATGCTTGCTAGGTTAATATGATTAATTTAGATTACTTCCACTACATTAATTTTTAAAATTATTTTGAAATATATATATTTGAAAACTACCCTACAAAGTTTCATTGATGTCAGAGCTTGGTTGCTATACATAAATAAAATTGCATATTCTGAAATCTGATTTTATGTTTTTAGATCTGATATCTAATAGTTTAGATCAAAAATTAAATCTAAAATCATAAATATGTTTAGATTAGATCTAAAAAGATTTATGATTTATTTTGATGCTATTTTTTTTGCAAAAATATTAGATCTGAAATGTGGAACCTATTACTGCCTTGCTTGCCAAGTTGAATCATTTTTTGTTCGAGTTGACTCGAGAACCTGGTGGGTCGACTCGATTTTGTTCAAGTTAACTCATTACTCTTGTGAGTCGGCCCATTCTACAGATGAGCCAACTTTGATGTGCAGGCTAAGAAAGACTATTTTTATTCATCACGAGTGAGTCGATTTGGTCTCAGAGTGAGTCGACTCAATCCAGGGTGAGTCAACTCTATTTTATGGATAGAAAATTTACATGCAATTCTATGTAAAATAGTTTTACTTCTATATTTTTTTTGATATTTAGTTTTCGTGCACTTAATTAAGAATTGAAACTATGAGATCTAAAATTAAGAATTTAAGATCCAAAATTATTCCATAAATCATGGGTTATGGGTTAGCTCAATCAGGTTATTTGACTAGGTTAGACCTAGGGTTAAAATCCAATGCATAATGGGCTAAATAGAGAAATTGATTAAGTCTAACCAAGAGTTGAATTACATTAGGTTAAGATTTTTCTAGATTAAACTCAATAGTTATAGTTGATTAAGTCCATATCTTTGATTGTACCAAATGGACCTGATTGTGGCTCAATGGTTGAGCTCAAGTCCTTTGGTTGATCAAATCAAAACTAATTAACCAGTTGATGTCTAATGTTGGTTTGGCATTTTTGATCGATGGTTTTTTAATTGGGTGCATGCTTACCTGGCCAAAGAGGTGTCTAAGGCTAGCATTGGCTACCCTCCCATCGATTTCACTTACCTGGCCAACTTGGTAAATTATGTTTTGATTAGGTCGCTTAGTGATTCGGGTTCACCAATGTCACCTAGGTTAATCAATTTGACTAATTTAAGTGTCCTAGGACCAGCTTTGTCTCTTATCCTTTTCAATGGCCTAGTGAAGTCAGTGGGAGGATTTTTAGATTGCTATTTAAGTTCTTGGTTCTAATGCATAAATAAATCAACTAAATTATTAAGTCCTTAAAATGACAAAGTTATAAGGATAACTAGTTCATAGCCTCCCATTAAGGTGGATGATAATGGGTCTAATTATCTAGTTAAGCATTGGAGGCACCACACACCCGGTGTTTATTTGGATATTGGAATTATTATCAATGATATGATGACCCTATTGTGACTTTCTGATAGATGGTCAGGTTGGCCAAGCCATACTTGGGCCTAATCATTCATTAACTAGATGCACTGGATATATTCATGTTAATGGTTGGACCTAATCAGGACTTTTAGTCGAGGCGCCACATGCCTACTAAAGAGGTGCCAGGGGCAAAATTTTTTTAGAAATTATTTGGAGAAATAATTAGTGAAAAACCTATCCTTAGATTCATATGGGTTGGCTGAGTCACACTCAGGCCCTTGTGTAGTCTAATAGATTCTAGTACCTGCTAAGGAATTAAGTGAATTCCTTGAATTGAAGGTAGAGGCTACCAATTCATATAAAATAATGGGAGGAACCTTTAGACTAAAGTCTAAATCTTTAGGAATTTATAATTCATATACTAAATGGTCTTTGGTTTTCTTTTTCAGTAATGGCTAACACATTGTCGCTTCGGTCACTCTTGGATAGTGACAAGCTGATGGGACCCAATTATAATAGCTAGTATCAAAAATTAAAAATTGCTCTAGAGCATGAAAAGATCTTTTATATCCTTGTTGGAAAACTATGCAGGATTTAATGCATGTATTTCAATTTTTTTTTGAAATTGAATGCAGTGGAAGATATAGATTAATCTAATTAACCTATTCATGCATGTGATCTAATCACTAAACCCTACATCTAGGATTTATGACATATCAAGATGAAAATATAAATTTAAAATAACATGAAATGAAATTAGGTATTGATCACATCAATACTGATCTAGAACAATTCTAGCAAACCCTAGATCACATCTAGGTCAAGAAAGAGATTAGATCTCTTTATCTTTGCATGGGTCGAGAATACTGTAGCTAAAATCCATGGTTGTCTTCATTGCTCAAAGCTGTACAACGTGCTTGGCCTCTATAGGTTGTGCACATAAGATTATCATACTGATCGAAGGTTCGTCAAATAAAAATCCATGCAATGTGCTAGCTTCTTGTAGATCCCTTCTGATGGTCGATCTGATAAATATTCTTCGAATCTCTTAGATCCTGCAAGAGATGAAAAATTAGAGGAGGAATAAGTAAGAAGATCAACTCTTTGATCTCCCAAAAAGAAGTAGAGAAAGGCTTAAGAAAAACCCTTAAGAGAAGACCCATCTTCTCTTACTTTTCTCTCAACAAGACAAACCCTAGATTTGTCCTAAAGAAGCCTCATGCCCGAACAAGAGGAGACCCTCTCCTCACTACTTCCAGATGCCCCTTCTCTCTAATTTCTCTCACGAAAAAATCTCTCAAACATGGACAAGAAGAAGGCTCTCAAAGAAGATTTAAGAGAAGACCTTCTTCTCTTCTTCTTCTCTCTATAGGACATCATCAAAGAATGACCTAATGAAGCCCTTCGCACCCACAATCTTGGAGCACCCAACCACCCACGCACCTCTCCCTTTTTCTCTCTGAATTTTGCATGGAGTCTTAGGGATTTCTCATGCCAAATACCTCCTTAAAAGGAGGTAACCCTGAGTATGTAAAGACTAGGTCAAAAAGACCTAGTCAAAGAAGGAAACCAATGTATTTTAGGGGGCATCCAACTCTTGGATGCCTCCCCCAAAAGTTTAGGAATGAAAGACCATAATCTCATGCACAAAAAGGAGAAAGAAAGGGTGACCAAAAAAATATGGGGCATGGCAAATGAGTTGGCATGGAGATCTCTTTCCAAGGAGAGAGTTTTTAAATTTTGAATCTCTTTCAAAATTTCTTTCTTTGGCCAATTCAAACCATTTTTCAAATACAACAAGGAGTGAGCATGGAAACCTTTCTTGAGCATGGAAATACTCATGTAAAATCAAGAGAAAAAAAGGTGTGGGACATGGAAGGCATGGTGTAAGGGAAGAGGAAGAGTCCTAGTCCAACAAGGACTCTCCAATTTAGACTAGGTCAAACCTAATTTATAAAACCCATTGAACTAAACTAATGCAACCTAATTAAGGATGATCCTAGTTCAACTAGGAGCCTAATTAAATTATATTAAATCTTGTTTAAATCTAATTTAAATTCTAAATTTATTAAGAATTAGGGGCACTTTAGTCCTAATCAAATAGAAAATTATTTTTCTTCGTAATTTGCTTATCTCATAAATCAATTGAACTTGACCTAATTAAGTCCAAACCAATTCTAATTGAATCTAATTCAATTAGACTTGATTTTAGCCAAGTTGCTCAATTAAATTAAGCTAATTAATAATCCAATTGCTAATAGATTCTCCTGCAATACTTGCACTCGATCGATTATCAATCGCATTGATGATTTGATCATTGAATGATTCTTAATCACCGATCAATCATCCAATTAGGTAGAAACTTTTTATATGTATGATTTCATAAGATTGAACCTAACCTGGTAGCACAAAAAATTATTTTTGTACCAATCAAAATGATCATCTAGCAATGATACCTAACATCCGGATAGGTCGAATGTATGCAAAGCAACATTCTTAGAATCCTAGCCTATGGTTACCGTATAATTCATCCCTTTAACCCTTAATGCTCAAGATAACTTTGACCTTACTATTAGTACTCAAAATAGTTCATCTATATTGTGTCTTATTTGCAAATCTCGTGACTCCTTACAAGGATTATCTAGGCCTAAGTTTTGCTAAATTGAAACACAGTGAGACATTCACTCCTAAAATTAATCAAAAATGGTCAATCCCATCTTGACTCATACATCGACTCTACAAGTATTTGACTGCATCCAGAATCTTCCATCACTGTATTAAAAATATAGGTAGTCTGGCACTAAAGTATAGTGAGTTGCTTGCAAGTCACCATAGTACTCTCAGGTAGGAAGGGCACCTATATCCATTGTCCTTTGCTAGCTACTCTTGACAGTAGAGTACTACATTGGTCACATTCAGTGTAGATATACTTCTACATTTCATCTGCATGCCATACCAGTGTCTCCACCCACTTGGTTATGAGGACAATCAATGCATATGGCATATAGCGATCTATACTCGATAGGTTATCATCCTAATTAATAACCTATCATTCGATTGTGAACTAATTTAAGAACCATCTGACAAATTCTTCTTTATCAATCGAGTATGGTTCTAAAGACTTCATAATAACATAGGAGTTCATTTAACACTACTACAAAAAAAGACTATGGCAGCTGTTTGTAACCGCTATCATAGCTTAAAAAATCACTGGCATAGGCTATGGCAATGGTTAGATAACCACTGCCACTATGACCATCGTCATAGATCTATGGCAGTGGTTATTATAGCTGTTATGCGAATCACTGCCATACCTAGTCTATGGTAGTGGTTCCATAATCGCTGCCATAGGTCAAGATATGGCAGTGATTCCATAACTGCTACCATAGCTTGACTTATGACAACAATTATGTAACCACTGCCATATCTGCTTATGGCAGCAATTACAGAATCACTATCATAAATCTAATGCAGCGGTTATATAATCACTGTCATAGATCTATGGTAGCAGTTCATACGTAACTTACTACCTCGCTTGGCATGCCTACAATAGTGGTTTTGCAACCACTACCATAGCTTTTGAATAATAAAAAATATAAAATTTTTAATTTTTTATATATTTTATTTGATAAATATAGAGATATATATAACATAATAAAAAATATAAGAAAATATTATAAATATAAGAATATTTTTGAAATACTTAAATTTTATTACTGAATAAAATTTATTATAATATTTTTTTTAAAAAAAATACATTAGAAATCTCCTAAATCTACATCATCATCATCACCGAAAGATGGAGGATGAGCTAGAGTTGGAGTTGGAGTCGGAGCTAGAGGAGCTGGAGCTGGAGGGACTGGAGTTGGAACGTCGGCCAACATGCCCCCAAGGCCCATGAAGTCTGCTCCAAAATGCACACTGAGCCTCATCACCATGGCACTTAGGATGCCCTCTAGATGAGATGCACGCTCCTCAGCATGAGCAGCCCACATCGTAGCCTGACCTGCCCACATCATAACTTGAGCTACCTGTGCCAATGTCTCCTCAAGCTGCTCCTGACTGACAACATCGAAAGCATGTGAAGAGATGCTCACCTCAGATCAGTAGCTCATCAACGTATGTCCGGACCTACATCAGATCCTCCTAGAATGCTTAGGCTATAAGACCTAAGATAGATGGTCATGGGGACTAGAGCTATTCGGACCCTCACTCATGAGTGCATCTAATTGCTCTTGTAGTTATAAATTTATATAAAATTTTATAAAAATATTATAATACTAATAATATATACTAATATATTTATTACTTACAAAAATTCTCCCAATCATGGTGTTCATCGACCTGCCCTTCTTGTCCATACGACTGGATCAAAAGATTTCACTATGACTGGGCATCACTCCATCTCTCATCAGCTATAACAATGGATCAATTTATTAGAAATATAAAAAAAATATTAATTTAATTTATCTAGTAAAATTTAAAATTCATTATCTCTCTATGCACATGACTGGCCATAGACTCATGGCCTAGAGTATGCATGTACTCCTAGACTGTCTGATTCTTCCAGTTCTGATGGAAGGTAGCTTAACAAGTATTCAAACAAATAATAAATATTTAAAAAATATTTAATTATAATTTTAAGCATATTGAAAAATTTAAAAGTTAGAAATTTTTGAATACTAGCTAATATAACATGTTCTGACTACTCCTTAGATGCTGAGCTCCGCATAACCCACCGAGAGATGGGGGTGAAAGCTAGATGGCATTTCGGTGCCATTATGACCTGTAACATTAATGAACATTAACTAATATAACATGTTGAACAATAATATTAGTATAGCATCAATAAATAGACTCTAATATTTATACCAGAATGTTGAAGTCATCTATAATATCCCAGCCTTGTATAGAATTTTTGGGTTATATGTTATTTTTTGATATTAGCTTAAGTTTCTAAGATTGACCTTATAGACCACTTAATCTTAGTTATAAACTACTTTGAATTAAACTTACTTTTCCAAAATTTATTAAATCCATTTGAGTATAAATTGTGACTATCTGTCATTTCGAGTTCTGAAAATTTTCTAAGTCTGAAAACTAGAACCTATAAGGAGGGCTATATAAAATATATATTTTTATGAAATAAAAAGTTTTGATTATTGATCTCTAGATGTTGGTGAGTCAACAAGTGATTTAACAAATTTTAGAGACTCTTTAACCTATTCGTTCTAAAGCAAGAAAGTTTTAAAATTTTTGGATTTGGATAATTTAAACTAGAATCCAAATTTTAATTTCTTTTTCTTAAGGATTTTGATTTTTTTGATATTTTAATATTAACTTAAAAAAATATAAATAAGCTGAGATTTGAGTAAATCTATGAATAGAGTCTGAAGAGTAAAATTTTTAAAATTCTAAAATTTGAGCTGACCCAAATTGAAATTGAGCCAGCCTAAGTCTCAGGCTATAGAATGAGTTTTCTATTTTTTTAAGAGAGCCAGCTCGATTTGGCATCGAGTAGATCAGACTGACATTCGAGCTGGCTCGATTTAGAGTCTAGCCAGCTCGATCAGCGAAAATGAAAGAGCGGTGCGGACTAAGAGGCTTTAAAAGTGGTGTTTTAAATAGATTTTTGGAGAAATAACTTAATAGCTAGCTTCCTTAGGTTGTGCCCTATAATTAAAAGAGAGAGGAAGAGATGTGTTGGCTTCTTATTAGGGTGACACCTAGCAAATTCTATTGTTTCTTCTAAAACAAAGACCATTGGTTTCTTTGCTATTTGGAAAGCTTTTTAAAGTTCTATGGAGAGAATAGAGGAAGGAAGAGAGCTAGAAAAGGATTATACTTGGTCTATTCATTAATCATTATTTAGAGGATTATTCATTAAAATTTAGTTAGATATGTTAGATATGCGATTTCTTTAAAATTTAGTACATTATACTTGATCTATTCATTAATCATTGTTTAGAGGATTATTTGAATTATGATTGTTAAAGAAATATTGTTTTATTTTTATTTTGCATCTATTCTGTTATCCTACTTGATTGAAAATATTATTATTTTTATAGTTTGAGAAAGTCGAAATAGTACTTTTGATCTAAAGTACTCGTGCCTGAGCTTGCCCATTTCTATTGTAGATATACTATCTCTCACTGGGTCTTACGACTGACACTATTACTTTTATTCTTTTCAGATATTAGTGTTGAGAAGAGTCCATGTCCCTTAGCTTGATAGAAGTAATCATCTTTAGTTTTGGTGAGCCCAGCACTTGTGTGTATGGGCATCTACTTTTGCTATCCTATATGTTGTTGGCTAATGAAAATCTGACTATACCCATATACATGTATCTAAGAATATATTGGGTTAAGCAGGAAATTATACTTTCGAAAATGTCCAACTTTTAAGAAAAACTCTATCAAATTTTTGGTAGAAATTATATATCTGATCTACCCCCTTAGACATCTTCATTAGGCTTGCTAGGTTGGCTAGTCCATCCTATGTGCTAGTCATGATCTCGATTTTGGGTTGTGACATCATCGCCTAGTGGCATCTACAATATGGACATTATCATCGCCCTGACAAATATATCTAGAACTTTGACAATACCAAGTAAGTTTTGTCCTAGAGGAGCACTTTGCATGCATAGTCCAATATCATCATCAACTTTGGTATCACCAAAAATATGCCTAGGCACCATCCTCACAACAACACCCCATCGAGGCTCCAAGGTATCACTAATGTAGAGGACTTAATTAGCTTGGGAGGCAAGTATATACGGTTCTTCAGTGCGGAGATGGCGTTGCATGTTAACGAGAGTAAAATCATACTCATCAATCTTCATCCCTGACTATGATAAGGTGTCAAACCAATCATACTTCATCAATGTAATCATTTCTTTAGAATAATAGTCCAAGATGACTATCTTCTCCACATGCCATAATAGTTCAAATCCTCTATACAAGGCTGTGAATCCCTCGAGCTAGCATAACACCCAGTGGTGGCACTCAACATCACTCCACTATTTTGTGTTGCCATGTTTACGGACCTGCTATGAATATTAAACCTATAGCCATTAATGACGAGCTATTTATACTCACATACAGTACAATTAGGGTCCATTTAAAGAGCATGCACTTTAGGGATCACATCACCGAGCGGTAATCTCCACACCTAATTAAGAAGATGATACCTAATTAGTAAATATGTTCAAATAAGTTGCACAAGCCAAGAATATATAATCGCTTACATGATCTTTGACCCATTCAAAAAATTTATTACTATGCTTTTTCTCTTTCTTCTGCATACTTAGAGCACCGTATTTTACTCTTCTGACCTCCTTATATTTGCTGTATGCATAAAAAATAAATTTAGATATAATTAGATATTTTTTTAATTATTATAAAATAAATAAAATTGAGTGACTCATCTTATGTATGACTCAATGACATCACAGTTGAAGAGCATGTAGTGGTGTGCCTTATCCCTTTCCTCAATGCTCAAATCACTAAGGCAATACAAACTAGATTGTCCACCTGACTATGGAATGGACTCAAATGCAAGCTCAATTGGCTCATACTGATCATCTTGATTTTTCATTGGTCGATTACGATATATCTCGAGCTTGTTTAAGTATATGGTATAAAAATCCATACACTCTCGACCCAAATAATCTTCTATTATGAATTCCTCAGGACAGTTCATATTTCTTACATAAGATTTAGAGTTTAAATATTTCTTTCAGTAGGATACATCCATCGGTAGAATACTGGACCTTCAAGTACAACTTTCTCCATAAGGTGCAAGTGAGATGCATCATAATCATGAAAAATAATGGTGAAAATATTTTCTCTAGATCACATAATATAGTCACTACCCTTGCCTTCATTTTCTTCACATCTTTCTTAAACAACCTCTTTGCACAAATA
Organism: Cocos nucifera; assembly: GCA_006176705.1. NCBI lineage: Eukaryota > Viridiplantae > Streptophyta > Magnoliopsida > Arecales > Arecaceae > Cocos > Cocos nucifera. The sequence goes on along the minus strand of QRFJ01005091.1, from coordinate 12,874 downwards.
TCTCTATAAAAATTGCAAAGATGAATAATAATCATTTTGATATTTTTTGACAACATGCGGCGAATAGCTATTAGGATCAATTTCTGCAACAGCACATGATAATCATGAGTCTTCAGTCCCCTAAGTTTGACATCCTTACTGTTCACACACTTTGATATGTTGCTTGAGTATCCATCTGGGATCTTTATGTTCTCCAACATACCAAAAAATATGGACCATTTGGAGGTATTCATAACATAGCATGCATGAGGGAGCCTCCACTATTCTCCTCCTGCCGGCTCTGGATGGAGTGATCTTCTAATACCCCATTCTTTCAAGTTAAATTAGAAATTCAAGTCATCCATGGTCTTATCTTTGATATTCAAGATTGTTGGCAATAGAAGCTCGCATACATTCTTTTCAATATGCAATACATCTAAGTAGTGGTGCAATAAGTTTGTCTCCTAAAATGGCAAGTCAAAGAAGATGCTCTTTTTCCTTCAATTATAGTATGTGTCATCTTTCTTTGATCAATGCTTCTTCTTCTTACCACCAATCGGATCATCTTTTCCAAATTCAACATTAAGACCTGTTGAAAATTATGTCCCAAAGCCAATTATCAACCTATTGACAGTTGAGATATTGTAATTGATTTATTAATTAATAAAAAATATTTTGGCATCTTTTTTCATCATAAGTTTACATCTTCTAATGAACTTCATTATTGTGATGAAGTCCTTAGAACTATTTAGTTTCGATAAAAAGAAAATTTATCGATTAATCCTTAAATTTATTCACGATCAAATGATAGGCTGTTAATTAGGATGATAACATCTATCGAGCATAGATCGCTATATGCCATATAGGTTGGTTGTCCTCTTAACCAAGGTATGTGGACATACTAGTATGGCATACAGGTGAGATATATGGATACATCATCATTAAAAGTGACCAACTCTAGAGCATTCTGCTATCGAGAATGTCTCTGATGGGATATAAGTATAAGCATCCCTTAGACCTGAGATCACCTCAGTGACTTGCAAGCAACTCACTGTGCTTTGGTACCAAACTAACTAAATTTCTAATTCGACAATGAAAGACTTCTGGGCATAGTCAAGTACTTGCAAAGTTAGAGTATGATCAAGATGGAATTGACCACTCCAAGAGTTGGGGAAGAATGTATTACTATATTTCAATATAGCAAAACCTTGGCCAAGATAATCCATCAGATGGATTTGATATTTTGAAATACAATGTGGACAACCTGATCAGAGTTGACAGTTGACCTTTGAGGTATCCTATGAGCATTGTGATCAAGGAGATGAATTATATGAAAACTATATCCATATGGATTCTAACTATGGTGTTCTACACCTTCGACCTATCCGACCGTTGGATATTATTGCTAGATGGTCACTTTGATTGATATAAAAATTTATTCTTATGCTACTGACTTAGGTTCAAACCTATGAGATCACATACATTAGAGCTTATGATCTGATCAGATGGTTGATCAATGATTAAGAATCATTCTAGGATTGAACAATCAATACGATTGGTGTTTAACCTAGTGTAAGTGTTGTAGGAGGATCGATTAGTAATTGGATTGCTAATTAATTTAATTTGATTAAATCAATAGGTAGAGATTAAGTTTAATTAAATATGATTTAATTAGATTTGGTTTGAAATTGATTGGATTAAGTCCAATTTATTTTATTGGATAAGCCAAGTGCAAGAAAGAACTAGTCCTAGTCTAACTAGGACTCAGATTAACCCAATTTTCTAATTTGATTAGAAAATAAATTAAAATTAAATTTGATTTAATTTGATTTAATTAAGAACTTAAATGGGTTAGGATCTTATTTAATTAGGTTAGTTTAATCTTGATTTTATTTGGTTAAAAGATCTTGTTTGACCAAGTCAAAACAGAAGTCCTAGGGTGACTAGGACTCCCTATCTCCTTGCGTCACCCTAGTCCTAATGCCCTCCATACCTCTTTTTTAGATACTTTTTATGGAAAATCCTTTTCTCCCTGATTTCCATGCCCCTCTCTCCCTCCAAGTTAAATTTGGAAGTTAGGTGGAAGACCAAGTCAAAGGAGGAATTGGTTTTGCTTAGGATTCTATGAGATACAATTCTTGTTGACCAAAATATCTTTCCTTGAGTGCCACCCCATCTTTTAATTAATTATTCTCTTATTTCATAAAAATAATCTCCTTTTCTGTGCACCCTCCCTTGCTGGTCCACACCAAAAATTATGGAGGAGGCGCCCAAAAGTTGGGCACCCCAACAACTTCCCATGTTTGGATCTTTCTAGTCTTAGAATTTGACCTAACTTGGACTCTTCCTTTTCCCTATTTATTAGAAGAATTTTGTTCTAATTCTTTTGTAAAATATAGAGCATTAGGAGAGGTTCGGGGTGTGCAAAAATCAAAGAAAGAGGATCCTTGGGCATGGGGGTTCCATAGGCACCAAACTAGGTGTCTAGGTGAGAGAAAAGAGAAGAAGAAGAAGAGGGTCTTCTTCTAGGGCTATTTTATTTTCAATCTCTCCTCCTTTCTTTTGAGTTTCTTTAAGAGAGTCTCAGATCAGCAAATTCTCATCTTCCTTCTCATATTTTGGAGAGTCCAAATTTCAAAGAAAGGAGCATCGAATCAACCATCAAAGAAGAATCAGCATAGTACTAGCATGCTATGCTGATTTCCATCATCAAATTTTAGATCAGAGATCGTAGGATTATGTGGATGACTCCTAGAGGTCGGATGCATCTGTGGCTCATGACTTCATCTTCAAGTCTAGATCAGCAAGTTAAAACGTCTAAACTTGTAGGCTTATGTAGACGACTCCTAAAGGTCGGATGCATCTACGGCTCATGACTTCATCTTCAAGTCTAGATCAGCAAGTTAAAACATCTAAACTTGCTCAAGTAATAGATCTGATCTATAAACCTCATACCTGCATTTGATGTAGTGTAAATCTAGGTTGATTTGATCAACCTTTTTTTTTCTTATTTAATTTTAATTTTTTATTTAATATCATGCCTTGATCATATAATAGATATGAGATCTAGGTGTTTATATAATTATTTAAATAAATTTTAGATTTATTTAAGTCTTCCGCTGCAAGATCTTGAAAAAGTTATAAGATCTATCTGTGAAACCCTAGATCTAATTCCTTCAATTGGTATCAGAGCTAAGTTCTTGTTACATAATTTTTATGCATGTCGAAATTATTTCTTAGATTAGATCTAATTTATAATCTAATTATTAAATTTAAAATTAAAAAAGTTTTAAAAAAATAAAATATTTTAGATTGCACGGACTGCCATAAGTATATCCTATTGTAAGGTTTATCCCTTACAGTGAATAGGTTGTCCTAGTACATGCTGATCTAAAATATTGATCATAAAATTTTAGATTAGATCTAATAGATTTTATGATTCGATTAAAAATATTTTAATCTGATTTCAATCATCATAAACATGTTAGATTTGATCTAGGAAGATTTATAATTGATTATTATTGAAACTATTTCAATTACATGAACCTATTTAGATTAGATCTAAAGTAGTTTTATATTTATTTTACTTGCATATTGATTATGAATCAAACATGCAATTTGGTTGATAGACCATGTTGTAAAAATATTTTACAAATATAAAAATTATTTTTGAAAAGCTGAACCCCAACCCTCAACTCAAAACTTAATTGAGAATTAAGAAGTTGATTGATTAGGATCTAGGATTGTGAATTGAAGATCCTAAGAAATAAATCATAACACATTGGGTTAAATGAGTTAGTGGAGATTAGGTCCATTAATTTAGTTAGACCTAGAGTTAGATTAAAGAATGGACTTAATTAGAGAATTGACTAAATCTAATCAATTGTTGTCTTAGATTAGGTCAAGGATTCTCTAGATCTATTACAATAGTTATAGTTGGTCAAGTCCATGTCTTTAACAAGACCCAAGATGGACTTGATTCTTGGCTACATGGTCTAGCACAAACTATTAGGTTGATCTAATTGAAACTAATTAAACCAGTTGGTATCTTAAGTAAACTAGATCGGTAGTTTTTAATTGGTAGCCCGCTTATCTGACCATTTCTAATGGTATCTAAGGCAAGCCTAGTAGACCCTTCCACTGATTGAACTTATTTGGCCTCTTGGTGAGATTATGTTTTGATCAGATTGCTTGACTATTTAAGCTAACCCATGTCAACTAGGTAAGTCAATTTGACTGATTTAGGTGCTCCTAGACCAGCCTATTAATGGTCTTCCTTAAGGTAACTTGGTGAAGTTAGTGAGAGGATCATGACAAGCTGGTTAATCTGATCTACTCACTTCTATAAATAAATTTTCTAAAATTATTAGATTCCTAAAATAAAATAGTTATATAATAACTGGATCACAGCCTCCCATTAAAGTGGATGATAATGGGTCCATCAGTTGGATAATCATTGGAGGCCCAAAGGCCTGGTGCTTATTGGTTGATGGAATTATCATTCATTATATGATCTCTTGGTTACATCATTCTAAATGGTGCTTAGGTGGGCCAACCAAAGTTGGGCCTAATCATTCATTGGTTGGATGGGCCAAGTATGGTCATGTTAATGGTTGGACCTAACTGACCCTTTTTTGAGAAGGCCAAAGCCAACTGATCAGGGCCTGGGGCAAAATTTAATTATTGAAAGTTATTTGGAGAAATAATTGGTTATGAACCTATCCTTAGATGTACATGAATGGGCCAACAAAAGTTGGGCTTGTGTACAGTCTATGTGAATTCTAGTACCCACTAAGGAATTAGGATAATTCCTCGAATTGAAGGTAGAGGCTACCAAATCGAATAAAATAGTGGGAGAAACCTTTTGATTAAAGTCCAAATTTTTAAGTTTAATGAATCAATTACTAATTAGATTTTGATTTTTCTTTATGCAGACATGGCCACTTTTCTATTGCTCTGATCATTGTTGGACAATGATAAGTTGGTGGGATCCAACTTTGGTAACTGGTACTGAAAGTTGAAGATTGCTCTAGAGCATGAATGGATCCTAAATGTACTGATGGATCCTGCACTTGAAGAGCTAGCTACCAATGCACGTGGAATAGTCAGAGACACTTATCAAAAGTTGCTTAGTGATCGAACCATAGTGTGCTACATTATGCTGGCTGCGATGAGCGATGAGTTCAGTCATAAGTTTGAGAGAGCTCAGCCAAATGAAATGCTCCAAGTGCTAGAGGATTCTTTCGGCACACCCGATGATGTTGAGAGGCACAAGACTAGTTGTGCCATCTTCAACGACAGAATGTAGGATGATGCCTCTATCACTAATTATGTATTGTACATGATCGACCTAATAGAGCGCTTGAGCAAGCTTGGCTTTTTCTTGCATAAACAACTTGGGAAAGATACAATACTGAACTCGCTGTCCAAATCTTATCTCCCATTCCTTACACATTATAGAATGTTAAAGTCTGAAGTGGACTACCACTGGTTATTGGGATTACTTCAAAACTTTGAGAAGGATCACCAACTCCATAAGGAGTCGATAAACTTAGTGGAAGGTTCATCTTCTCATTCATGATCCTTTGGAAAAGGAAAGAAGAACAAGAAGAAGAAAGCCAAGAAGGTGCATGTTCATGCTAAGACACCTATGCAAACTCAGACGCCAAAGACCAAGCTCGATAAGAGTCAAGTCGAATGCTTCTTTTGTAAGAAGTGGGGGCACTAGAAGAGAAACTATCCTCAATACATTGCCTTCCTAGATCCGAACAGGCAGAGAAAAAAGCAAGCTGTTACTGGGCAAGGTATTTATATGATAACTCCTTATAATATTTTTATTTATGATATTACTGATCGGGTATTGGATACTGGTAGCCCTTACCATATTTGCGATTCGTTGCAGGGGTTGCAGGTCAGTAGAAGATTCGAGCAAGGCAAGAGATTCTTGAACACTCGAGATGAAAGATCAGTTTCAATTTTAGCTTTAGAAATTTTGAAACTTATATTTGAATCTCATACTATTGTTCTTAATGATTATCATTTCTATCCTAGTTTCTTTTTAAATATCATTTCTGTAGGTCTTTTGGCCATGAACAATTATGAAATTTCAATAAAGAAACAAGTTTGTAATATCATTGTGAATGGTGTTACTGCTTTCTGTGGATAATTGAACAATGGTGTATATATGTTATCACAACCTGTTAATGTAGTCTATTCTATTGGCAAGCATCCTAGATTAGATAGTATATCAGATATCTACTTATGGCACTGTAGGCTAGGTCATATAAATAAGAACAAGATAAATATGTTGACTCAGGAGGGAATTCTCGAAGTTAATAATTGTGAATCACTTCCAACCTGTGAGTCCTATCTTCTTAATAAAATGACCAAGTCATCTTTTACTGAAAAAGATGAGAGAGCCAATGAGCTCTTAGATCTAGTACATACGTATGTGGACCAATGAGTATAAGTGCCAGAGATGGATATGTCTACTTCATCACTTTCATAGATGATCTATCCAGATATGGATATATCTATTTGATGAAACATAAGTCAATTCTTTTGAAATATTTAAATGATTTCGAAGTAAAGTAGAAAAATAAATTGAAAAGAGTATTAACACTCTTCGATCTGATCGAGGAGGAGAATACCTTTCTGGTGAGTTTCTCACATATCTAAGAGAGAATGGAATTCTCTCCCAATGGACTCCTCCTGGAACACCACAGCATAATGGTGTGTCTGAAAGGAGGAATCGAACTCTGTTAGACATGGTCCGATCAATGATAGGATTTGCCAGCTTGCCGATATCCTTCTGGGGTTATGCACTCGAATAGGCTTGTTATCTATTAAATAGGGTTCCAAGTAAGTTTGTAGTTAAAACCCTATATAAGATACGGACAGGGCATAAGCCAGCACTTTCACACCTTAGGGTTTGGGGGTAACCGACTTATGTCAAATAGTTAGTTATAAAGAAACTTGGACCTAGGTCTGATAAGTGTATATTCATAGGGTACCCAAAAGAGATCAAAGGATATTATTTCTACTATGCTGATGAACAAAAGATATTTGTCAGGCTTAGGGCAACCTTTTTGAAAATATAGTTTCTTGATGAAGGAATTGTTGCCTCTAAGGTTGAACTTGATGAAGTTCAATAGATAGAAAGTCTGACACAGAATGTTGAACCTAAGTCAGATTTGATCAGATCAGATCCACAACCTAGTGAACCCGCACCATTAAGATGATCCGATAGAGTACCGCACCATCCGGATAGATACTATGGATTCTTAGTTTAGGATGGTCATCCCTTCGAACTCAATGAGAATGATGAGGATCCGATCACTTATATGGATGTGATGTAGAGATCCGATTCTGAGAAATAGCTAGAAGCCATGAGATTCAAAATGAATTTCATGAAGGTCAATGATGTATGGACATTAGTTAACCCACCTGAAAGGGTTAAACCCATTGGGTGTAAATGGATCTTCAAAAGGAAGAGGGGCACAGACAAAAAAGTTGAGATCTATAAAATTCGTCTGGTTGCCAAGGGGTATCGTCAACATTATGGTATTGACTATGACAAGATGTTCTCCTTTGTGGAAATGCTCAAGTCCATTCGAATCATGCTTGCAATTGCTATCTATTTGGACTATGAAATCTGATAGATGGATGTGAAAATAGCTTGGAGAGCTGACCGAAGAGGTATATATGATACAACCTGAACGGTTCACATCCATAGATGAGTCCAAGGTGTGCAAGCTTTAAAGATCCATTTATGGATTGAAGCAGGCATCTCGGAGTTGGAGTATGAGATTCGATAAAGTGATCAAAATGAATAGCTTCATTAAGAATGGAGAAGAACCCTGCATTTATAAATAGGCAAATGATCTAGCAATGGTTTTCCTTATTTTGTACATGGACGATATTCTCTTAATTAGGAATGACATCCCTGCACTATAAGGAATAAAAGTCTGGTTGTCATCACAGTTCTTTATGAAGGACTTAGGTGAAGCATCCTACATCCTAGGAATGAAGATCTATAGGGATAGATCTAAAAGGATGTTTGGTATATCCCAATCCACGTACGTAAAAACTATGCTGAAGAGGTTCAGCATGGAGAATTCCAAAAAGGACTATCTTTTGATAGACCAAGGAATTTTTCTCTTTAAAAAGGATTGTCCGACAACTCCTGAAGAGGGAGAGTGCATGAGTAGAATTCCATATGCTTCAACAGTGAGGTCTATTATGTATGCAATGACATGTACGAGATCAGATGTGGCATACTCACTAGGAGTAGTGAGTAAACACCAGTCTGACCCTAAAGAAAATCACTGGAAGGTGGTTAAAACCATCCTTAAGTATTTGAGAAATACTAAGAACCAATGGTTGGTTTATGCTGAGTCAGATCTAAAGCTTGTGGGGTTTACAGACTCTAGCTTTCAATCTAATCATGATGATAGTAAATGTTCGTCGAGATATATCTTTACTCTAAATGGTGGAGCCATCTGCTAAAAAAGTTCCAAGTAGCATACAGTGGCTGACTCTATTTGTGAAGCAAAGTAAATGGCAGCATCAGATGTAGCAAAGAAAGCTATGTGGCTGAGGAAGTTCATCATCGAGCTCGAAGTAGCATCCTCCATTGATGGTCTAGTCCTGCTCTACTATGACAGCACTGGCGCCATAGCTTAAGTAAAGGAACCGAAGGCACACCAGCGAACAAAGCACATTCTACGTAGCTTTTATTTGGTCCGTGAGATCGTAGATCGTGGTGACATTGACCTTCAGAAGATCGATGGAAAAGAGTGTTAGATATATGTGCCCTAGAAGCCAGAATTGGCTGACACTTGTAATACACTTCTAGGAGCAAAATTATAATTTTGACTAATATCAATAAAATTGATTATTTTCTATCACATATGTGTATTTAGTGTCTGTGATACATCCTTTGAGTTAATGGTAATGATAATTCATATTTTCAAGAGTTGAAAATTTAAGACATGAATAATCATTGTTAACTCATAAAATGCTCCCGACCATAGGATCATCACGAGGATGGTGATTAATCTGGAAGGTTGGTGTACAATCGCTTCTCTTTAGTAGATGAGTCTTGAGTCTACGGTGTGGAGACACTGGAGCGAGAGTACAAGTACTCGTTAGAGAATGAGGGCACTGAGCATGACCACCTCGAGTAGTCATTAGGGAGTCTACCTTCTCGTTAATGACTGACTCGATGCTGCAGTAGTGTGTCTGGTTCTTTGACCTGAGGTGCATCGACAGTTCACCTTGAGGGTGTTATAGTTTGACTACACCATTACTCGGTCTCCTAGCCATTCGGAACCCTGAGGTGTATGTTGGCTATAGCATGTTCATTGTAAGAACTGGATTGCATCAAGATGGAATCTATCTACCTCGGTGGTAGAGGAGTAGCCCTATGATGATCATGAGAATCAAGTCCAAAAGTCCATGGCCATGGCAGAGTGAAATAATAGAAAGAGTTTCTATTTAGATTTTTACATCGGACTCGAATCAAAAGATTACATCATATGATAGAAACTAGGGTTTGATGAGTTTACCTTAACCCTAATCTGATCGGGGCTCAAGATAGAAGGACTTAATTACATAGGCAGCTACATCAAGAGGTTCGAATTCAGCTCTAATGGGTTGCCACCATATACTGCTAGGTGTCACTGGTGGATTTTGGGAGCAATTAGAATGATTTAGATGATCGATCATTCTAGCTGTTCAAATCAGAAGAGTTCTGATCCAATCGAAAGGAGTTTCGATGTGTCGATGATAGGATCATGACATATCTCATTACCATACAAAACTGAAACCTATCATGGGTCACACAAATAAGGATTTAAATCTGGTGATCATCAATTGAACTGATCCAGTTCAATTGATTTGAATGAGATTCAATTAGGTTCAAGAAAATCATGCTAGCACTCGATTGAACCTAACATTCTTCTTTTGCTATCATAAATAAGTTGTCCTGACTGAGCCAAAGGAGTTTGTGCTCAATCAAAGACCTTCATATCGGTCTGATAGAGGTTGTCTAAGTCAGAAAAGGTTTATCTTATTTTGTAAGACATTACCTGCCATTTTTGGTTCCTGTCTTTCTTGTTCTTGACTTTGGTCAAAAGTCTTACCTTTGACTGGTCCAAATGTTGACCATTGACCACTTTGACTTTTTGACCACATGTTCATGCACCTATTGGAGAGCTAGTGGGGGCCTATCCCCTGCCAGAAATCTGGCAAGGAAGAGGGTGCACGCCACCCTTGGCGTGTGCCCAAGTTGGAGGCGCCTAGGAGTCCCTGTTGGACAGGGACTCCATCTCCTTTTTTGATTTCAATTAGAGTTCTCCTAAGAACCAACTTTGACTGATCTTAGGCACCCTCTAAGGAGGAATCCAGGGGACTCTATTTTCATCAATCAGATTTAGATCTGATTTCACAAAGGGTTGTGATTGGTTGGGAAGAAGAGGAGTTGGATCATAGTTAGTCTATAAATAAGACCCTGCGCCCAACTCAAAGTATATATGATTGAATCACAATTCTCCATGCCCCAAGGCTGCCTCTCCCCTCTTCCTCCATGCCAAACCACCTTCTCCCCTCCTCTCCACATTCAAAAGGAGTTTTGGATTTTTGGTTGGTGCGATCCAAATCAAAGAAAGGGGACTGAAAGCTAGAAGGCTACACTGCTGCAAAGGACGACTACTGATCTTCAAAAGGAGTTTTGAAGATCCTCCAGATCAGATCCAGATCTAATTTTTGGAGATGTGATAGAGAAGAAGAGGATCTCTAGATCCAGCTTGAGTGCATATCGGTAGAGGCCAGGCACTTGCATTGCTAGATCCAAAACCTTCCGCTGCATACAGGATCATTAATGGGTAATAGGATTACCCATATCAAGGTAAATTAAATTTAATTTAATTTAACTAAATTTTATTTAATTTATAAAATAATAATAATTAGATCTAAAACATCCCAGATCTAATCTAGATTAAAGAAAAAAAAATTTAAAATATATCTCTTGATCTGATCAAATCTGAACGAAGCTTATCCGGAAAATCAAGATTTCTCTTCAACTGGTATCAGAGCCAAGGTTCTAAAAGTGTTTAGATCTGATTTTAAATTTATTTTAATTAGAAAATAAATAATTTTAGATGTCACTTGAGATGTGATCAGATCTGAAATCAGAAAAAATTAAAGTTAAATGATTTGGATCTAAGATTAGGAAATATGCATGACTAGTTCTAAAATAGAATAGTTCTAAAGAATAGTCTTGCATATTTTTGATTTAATCTAATTAAATTATATTTTAGATCTATTTATTTACTATATTTTGATATTATAATGGTTATAATGATATCTAAAAAATAGCAAATAAAATTATTTAATTTTAAATATCATATGAGATATGATTAATGCATGTCTGACTAGTTGTAGAATAGTTCTACATAATTATTTAGATTAGAATTTATTTTGATTAAATTAATTTAAATATAATTTTTTTAGATTATTATGAGATAATTTAGATCTAGAAATATGCATGATATGATACATGAGATGTATGCAAAATATGCCATGATTAGATCTAATTTGTATATGAGATATATGATATAGATCTAAAACTATTTTGTAGTATTGTATGTTCCTGATTAAGGCGTTCCTATTGGCCGTCCGATCATAAGAATGAAGAAATATTTAAAGGCCCTCTCTTCCCATTCGATGGGGTGTTCTTATGATGTGTAGGGGTGCTGCATGTTCGTCCTTAATCAGAAATCCAAAACTTACTTTCTATAAAACCCTAGATCCTGAAATCCTAGGATTTATTATGCATATTTTGTTTATGAACCCTACTTAATTAAAAATTAAGATTATGGAATATCAATTAGGTCTAAAATTGAGAATTTTAGATCTAAGACATATTCATAATATTGGGTTCGGGCTTGGGTAGCTCAATTAGATCTAAGCGGTTGATCAAACTGAATCAAAAGTTGGTTAGATAGGATCAACAATGCTTAAATTGACTGGCCTAATAGGATTAAGTCTGGATCAAGATCAAGTCACGATCAAGCAAGACCTAATTAGGCTCAGAGGTTAGAGTCTGGATTGTAGGCTAACCCAATTGGTTCTGGCTCAATAATTTGGTGTCTAAGGTAAGTTTGGCACATACGACCGACTAGTTTTTAATTGGAAGCTACTCAATCTGAATGCATTCTTGTACGAGTTAATGGCATATTCCTTCCATCGATCTCACTTATGTAGCCATATCTGTTGACACAGTTCTGATCTGAGGTGGTCAATAATCCGAGCTAACCCATGCCACTAGGTTAGTCATAATTGTTATGACTATGACAAGTCTAGTTTAATGAGACCTGAATCAATTCTTTCTAAGAAAAGATTAAGTCTGAGGACTTCCACCATTATAGACGTGCGCGCCCTTCCCGGGATTGATTGTTCTCGGCTGAACATGTGCTCGATTGCACTGGGAAGATGCAAACCATGTCTATTAGCATTGGATGCTATGCTGAGGATGAGTCGGACTCAATATTTTGGATACGATGAGAAGACATCATTAGAACCCAGTCGTGCAAATGGTGGGTCGGGACTTAACTAAGGAGTGGGATCAATATTTGGATACGGTGAGATTCATGAAATTAGAGATTCAAGTTTGGGTGCACCATGATTAGAGAATAATTAACAAGAGTTGTTCACTCATTGGTTAACCCATCACAAATAACTATTATGGTGAGGTGATGAATCAGTTGGTTGAGACCGCACCACCCACTAGAAATCATTAATCATGAAAATTTTTGCATCTCTACAGAGGGAGTGTAGGGATTCCGAGAAAATAGTGGGAGCTAATTTATTTTAAAATAAAATCCCAACAAAT